>OOFC01001979.1:0-10815 GCA_900323345.1 Pseudochromis fuscus | reverse complement strand
GGGGTGATGGGTGGTGTGGAGAGTCCAGAGGCTGCAGGTCCAGCATAGATACATATAATCAGCTTATCTCTTGTGTTTCCCCGATGTCAATCAATACCGCGCTTTCAGCAACACTGAGATGCAGTGCGGAGTGACACCAGTGATACAGTTCGCTGGTGAGACTGAGGTGACTGCTGCAGATGGCATCAGTGCTGTCACATGTGATAACAGAGAAGGAATGCATATCTGATCCATCATGAACTGGGAGAGTCCTGAGTGCTGAGAAATAACACAGATACTGAGATAAAGCTGCTGACACACTGGGAAGCACCAGCACTGACTTAACCCCCATTACAGTCACAGCAACAAAACTGAGCTATATTCACCTATGTTAGTGATATGTTTCAGTTTTAATATAATGTAAAGGTTCCAGTTTGCTTCTGCCTCAAAAACAACCACAAGTGTATTTATTCTAGCCAAGTTTTATCTGTAATACTTCATATAATAATGAGGCTTCAATTATGCATTTACTGGGCACTGAACTCCCTCTCAGGACTGTGTGGGAACGTAATTACAGTTTTACTTTAACCCAAGCTGAAGTCTAATTAGCCAGGAGTGAAAACATGTGCGTGGGTGTGCAGAGCCTTTTGTTTTTGTTACAATGTTTCAGCCTGTTGTGTGTCCTATACGGTTTTGCTAAAAAATAATAATAAAAAAAATAAAAATTGTCAGCACATTAAGTGAGAGACACTCCATTCTTTAAACTCAGTGTTCTACATGATGCCACAGCTTTTGGACCCAGGGCCAAAAGCTGATTAGTGAGCTCCCGTTATTTTTTTAATTTTTTTTTTTTTTTTTTTTCATATTCCTGATTTTATTTTCCTCACAAGTACTTAAGGTATACTTCAAATATAAATCTGATTTCGCCATTGACATTTAAAATGCATCAAATAAATAATTGATAATCAACAACCACTAATTCAAGGCTGTTATGATTCTTGGGGCACATACTTCAGCAGCACTGCAGTGAGCTGACAGCTGCTGACATCTGCATCCTTCTCGCTGCATTAATGAAAAGCCCCTTGATGGCCTGAAAAGTGATCCGTAATGGATAAATACTGGATCAATAATGAGAACTGGACCGCAGTGAATCATGCAGGTTAGCTTCTCCTGTGTCCCTGGCGTCCCTCTGTAATAACTAGGCTGATTACAGCATGAGCATCCACAATAAACCTAACTCCCCCGGTCAGCTGTCTGTGACGCAGCTCCTCCCGCTGCAGCGTCAGGCTGAAAGTGTCCGTCACATGACCGCCCACACACACGCTCTTTCACATCAGCCGTCACGATCTTACGCAGGCTGACATGCGACACTCACGCTGCCTTGGCTCCACCCCAGTGACATATTTCCAAGGCCAGACAATGAGTGACATGCATGATGTGGACCGAATGGTTCACGTTACGCGGCCTCCAGCATGAGACGTCCAGATGACTTCTATTATAACTAACACCGATGTGGCAGAAACAGTACAAATATCATATGATGACATGATGAGAGTTTTAGTATTATCAGGTTTTACTCAACCCCCATTCAATGATTAGTGAGTCTCTGTAATAGGATGGCACCATTGCCTTCACTGCTTCTATCAATAATTCTATTCAAAAAATACCAATAACAAATTCAAGTTAGGACACAGTTTTCTTGTAGGAGTCCCTGTGTGTCCAGTGAACATTTTTCCACGCTGTACACTCCACACTATCTCTTGACATTTAGTTGGCGTGCACCAACCCTCTTTGGTGCGCCCTGCTTCCGCTGTGTGGCCTTCTTATTTTAGCCGCGCTGTTGTGGCACATTCCACAGGAGCAGATAACAGCAGGGCTGGGACCCCTCTCCTCAGCCTGGTTAACAGGGGACAGCTTGGCACCACCCAGGAAACAGGAAATAAATGCCTAGCAGAGAGAGGTCTGGTCCAGTTGTGGAAATTTATACACATAAAAAAAATAAAATAAACGTAACACAATACTTTTTTAAATTATACGTTAGAGTGATGCTAGCTAAGAACATAGATTCACAGCAGCACTGATTTGATGATTGATAATGAAAGTAATTTCCCAACTTTCGTCATTATGCACCTATAAATCTAAATCTATTTGATGTATAATGTTTGGTCTAGCTACTCAATTGTGAGGATGTGCTACTTTTTATTTTATTTGTTGTCTCATATATGTTAGTAAACTAAATACATGTTGGGTTTTGAGTTGGACAGAATAATCGTGTTAAAAATGTCACATTGGGAGTTGACAAACAATCGTTTACTGATGTGGGCAACTGTGAACGGCCATGTTTGCATAGGTGAACTAATGAGAAGGTGCGAGTAGCTTCTGGGTTCAAACTAATCTGCCCAGTGCACGATAACACTAGATTCCTGGAAACAAGAGAAAGAAAGTGAGTCTCGAGGGCCTCGGTAATGCATAAAATCACACAGGCGTGCAAATTGCATCGTGACCAAACATTTAAACGAGCCGTCACGACTCACAACGACCTACAAAGTATCGCTGAGGAGCAAGCAGACATCTTCTAATTGGGTCTAAATTTCACATGCAGGTATCAGCTTCTTAAAGGTTGCAGTGAGCGACACCGTGTCCTCTTCCATGACATAAATGGTTGTGGATCAAAGGACTTGCGGTTTGGGGGGTGAGGTGTCATCACGTCGTATACCGCCTTTACGATGAACTCTCCATCTTCTGCGGCCACATATGGACGTACATCATCGTGACAGCACCCCGCTCCCCTCATCTCCCCAACTGAGGTCAGACCAAGGCTCTAAATCAGGAGCTGTGAAGTCTGTGATAAAGCGCCACTTGAACGCCACAAAGATTGTCCTCCACTGCTTCCCTCATCCAGCATTACAGCCACTGCGTTACATCTGAGGGACGGTCTGTGTGTTTTTTTGTGTGTGTCATCCATCTTTTTTCCAAGGCCTGCCTCCTGTCATAAACACTCGAAGGAGTATTATACATAAAAACAATGCTGCCGAATATGTGTAAAACTCCTGAAACATTGAACTTAGTGTGTCCTGACTGTACCAACTTGAACTGAAATGCTTCTTGTCTATTTTAATGAAGTGTCCAAAATGGAGCAGCTATTCTGAACTCCCTCTCTTTGGACGCAGGACAGAAATAATGACATGGAAGTGAAACTATATCAGCCGGAGTGGCTATTAATTACTCATACGCCATAATGGTGACATTAATACAAAATAAAGACACTGATTTAATATTTTGCCATTCATGCTTCAGACAGTGTATTACTTAACACTGCAGTACTTAACGTACCATTAGGATGAGGCAGAATGCAGCATGTGCAGTAGTTCAGGTGCATCTGTATGAATTTAGCCAAGTGATGGATAACTCCTGTCACACGTAGCTTCACCACATTTGGCCTGTGTCCCGACACTGTGTGCATGCTTTTTGTGAAACCAGAGACCAGCCGTGTAACCTGCACCTAAACTATATGGAGCATCTGCAGTAGCCAAAACAAACCCCTTTTAGTACTTAAACATATACAGGCTGAGGAAAATATATAGCTCTTACTTTATCAGATCTGCAGTATGGAGAGTAACCTATTTTTTTTTCTTCTTTTACCTTTTCATATATTTTGAATAAAAGGTAAAATGACATGTTCTTCAATAAATGCACAGAACAGAAAGCAGAGCCCAGAGTTACAGCTGTACTGGAGGAAGCTGCAGGAACATTTACAGACTAATATAGCAGGTGGAGAGCACAGCACATTACCAGACAGACATGACGCCTCGGACTGATGCCTCCCTCCTAGCCCATCCTGCTCCTTCCGTTTCTTGCTCCTCCTCAGGCTGCCAAACCTCTTCATGGAAGAACGCAGTGGATTGTGGGCTTAAAACTAAATTTGACCATGACCATCCGCAGCATCACGCAGGGAGCAACTCAAAAAGTGGCCCCGGTGAGAGTCACTCCATATGTTAGATGAAGGAAAGTTGAAGAAGTTGAAAAGTAAATCCAAGTCTTTGAAGGTAGAGATGGTCCTCTGGAAGCTGGTGGATGAGGAATATATATATATATATGTGTGTGATGGTATTTTCAGACTTCTTGTCAATCTTCAGAAGAAAAATCAATCATGGCTGTTCTGTGAAGTTGCACAAATCAAATTTCTTTGGAAGCAGCTCACAAGTGTAGGCTAAGACGGCTTATCCAGGGTAAAAATTGAGCACAGCGCCAAGAGGAGAGGAGTGTGCCCCTCGTACATTTGAAAAGACACGGGTATGAAAGCTGTAAATTCCACGGAGCCTCAGCAGAGAAATGTCCACCTTGTAAGTGATGCAAATGCCAACTGTGACGGAGCGGAGCGCCGGTTCCCCCTCTCAGCAGTGTGCTGTAAAATTGTCAGGTGCAGCTGTGGGTGGCGTCTCTTTAATATAGCACGCGTGTCAGCAGCCTGTAAAAGGAGGCCAGTACGCGAAGGAAACACAGCTGATTGGCTCAGGCTCCCCATCTCCCCGCCCTCCCCTTTTCCACTGCTCTCCCTGTTCCCACTGAGTGAATTCAGCACAGGAACATTTGGTTGTCACACAACGTAACACACACTCAGAATCTGGACATTGTTCTGAATCTTCAGTTCAATATTACAAGCGAATATAAATAAAGAGCCTAAGTCTGTGGCTTTCAGCTGACAGACCTGCACCTCCGTCATTTGTACAGTCAGTTGTCTGTAACTTTTGGGGGCCTGACCTTTAAGACTGCTGAGGCCAGCCCCCCCTCCGTCAGATGACCGCAGGGGACATCCCATGTGCTGTCAGCTGATCAGAAAGCTTCCATTCAACACCACTCGCCTCTCCTACCCTTAACAGATGGCCCACTGAGTATTTGCTGCTCGCATTAGCTGAAGCATGTCCAGTACAGATCTCAATTAACATGTTATGCAAGTGTTCCACTCAGCTCAGTGGGTCAATGGCCAATATAAGATCCACATATCAATGATGAAAGCAGCCACCTCAGACAACTTGTTACTGTACATACAACTTCGACAATAAAATTCATTCATTTTAATTCAATTTAACTGTTGCTAAGTTTCACATCTATGAATACAAGTCCATTAAGCTCCTCTCAGCTTAAAAAAACCCCCATCGTGTCCTTGTAAGGTTTGCGTTTTATGAATTTAGAAAGTCCAGATCCTCTATTTACTGACAACATACAGCCCACAGTAGCAACGGAGAGAGTGAGCGAGAGGAAAAAAAAAAAAAAAAAAAACTCAGCATGGCTGTGTGAGGAGCTCCTGAGAGCCTGGTCACTTCCAGATAAGGTTATGAAAGCGCCACAGTTGCCTTCAGTAGTGAAAGACTGACAATGTCCAGGCGATAGGAAAACACATATTCGGACAAATAGGGAATGGGAAAACATTCTGGTCATATTTGGACCAAATGAAGATATAAATACACCCAAGGAAAAAAAAACTGTTACCTGACTGATGATAAATGCACATGATGCTAAATCTAATCCTCAGGGATGTACAACTTATGGTTAGAAAAATTCTAAATGAGTGATAATGTAGAGGTGATAAAGCTTTATTAACACTAAAGTCAAATCAAGACAACACTGTACCTCCAGCACACCCTTGTGGTGAAAGTAGGGTGTCTACAAAAACATCCCACAAATAAAAATAGAAAAGCTGGTGGTATGCCCACTCAGTCGCTCTGTGATATCCAGTTATAAACATACTGTTTCACTATCATCACCGGACCATTCGAAGCCACATCATTAGTCAGAGAGGATGCTATGTCTCAAACCACACATCATACACCAGTAATCCTTAGCAGCTGCCTTTGGAGGAGTGCAGCGGTGCGGTGTGTGTTTTGGTGTGTTTTAGTTCGGTTACCATCAATAACAACCTCCGGAGGAAACGGAGCTTGCTGACTCTTAAGGTCTGGCCCTAACAGAGCTGTTCCACCCGCCGCTGCCAAACTGACCCTCTGCGAGGAAACAGAAAAGAATGGGTGTATGTGCGAGCCAAAAACATATGACTCATCCTTTTTAGCTGTTTGATGGTGCTTCCAGCCGGGCTGTTTCCATGTAGACGGGGCTGTTTTTTTGTTATGTAATGATCAACCACCCAAATACATGGAGACATGAGAGCTGAAAATCTGCCAGTTAGGTCTGCTCTTCATAAAACCAGGCCTTGTTCTGCCCGGGCTGTCTCATTTCTACTTATTTGCACATACCAGTATTACCATTATGCTATAATGAGTGTTAATGGTGGCTGAAGAATGTACTAAGCAGAGGCTCCCGCTTGTAACTTAATATAACAAACCAGCTTTGCAATGCACTGCTTGATGTTGGCGACTGATAACTTCTTTCTGTCTGAAAACACAGTCGACCACTTCCTTTTCCTAGAGAAAGTTGTTGACATCAATAAGAAGATGAGCGATGATGAAGCACCACAGAACAAAGTAGGGGACTTAGTTTTTTCTGTCGAGGAAACCAAGACTTCTGCTTCCTTGTTGGCACAACAACGTTCACTGCTGCAGCTAAGAAAATGCTGGTGGACATGTTTCATATCAGTTCTGTCAGAACATATGAACTCGTGACCTCAATCAGATACGCACAGGCTCCTGCGTGTGGTTTTACTTTGTACTTGCACCAGGAAACCTCTGAAGCTCAGTATTGTCTCTGACTTCCTTTACCAGCCTCTTCCTCCTTGATCTTTGCTCTTACACAAAATAACATTAGTACTGATCTGATGACTTAAATTATTTCCTCATCTTCCTCATGTGCATCTATAAAATGATTAAAATAGACTTTCTGAGTCACCCTTTCAGTTTCCACGAACAACCTTTCTGTGCAGTCGGTGCAGCGTTAGCTTTTCTACTCACCTCTCCTGGTTCTGGAAAAGATTTTCATGCTCGCATTTGAGGAGCTGGGTGACGATCGGAAGATACCAGTGAAGCTGAGGCGGCGGGGGGACTTGGGTGAGGAGTTCTGATGGGAGGGATAGGGGAAGATGGTTTTGGGTGATCCTGAAACTGCCTTTATCTGCACTGGAGCAGACTGGGGGCATCGGGGCAACAGGGCGCCGGCTGGGGTCTTCGCAGACACACCTTTGATGGGGCTGGCTGAACGGGTGTGACGCTCTCCCTGAAAGACAACAAACAGGCAGTTTAATTCTGCTGAAATTGTGTAAATGCCTGACAAATGTTCAGCATGTACCCACAATGTTATGTAAAAGGCCGCATTGAATGAGCAGTTGTAGGGAAGAGATTTATTGTGAAAGCCGCTGATTGCACTTTTTGTGGGGCCAACGCTCCTGGTCACTTCTCCTTTTTTTAGACAGTGTTTTGTTTAGTTTGCAGCCTTAGTTTGTCATAAAAAACACATGCCTCGTGCAAAATGCAGTGAGGCATGTGTTTTTTATGAAAATCAAAAATATTGATTAGTAGACTTTGTTAAGCAGGAGCACTTTTTGATTGATTCAAATTCCAATCAACCAAATCCTAAGCAGAAATGTCTCATTTTGTCCCATACAGCTTTACAAAACTTAATCAGAGCTGGAAAAGCAAGTGTTGTATTAATATTTTTGTAATATATATTTAATTCACCGTGTGGACCAACTAAAATCTATTTTTCCAAAGTAGTGTGAAAAACTAACACAAAATCTTCCCACCCTTCCTCCGTGTTTCTTTTGCTCTGACACCATGTTATTCTGTACAGTACGTTATCAGTGGCGCCATGTTAAATGGCCTCACCGCTGATACAAGTCGGTATCAGCACTGGCGCTTCACTATCAGAGAGTCAGCACTTCTCCGCTAAGTTAAACCATATTAACAATATTTTTCACTTTGACTTTCTGTGTTTATAAGTCTGTCTTTGCAAGGTCAATATTGTGTAAACAGACGGAGAAATCCTTCGCTATTTGCTGTGCAGATACCAAAACAAAACAGGAGAGATGGCAGCCAATCTAGCTGGAGACAGAGAGAGCCTCCTCCCACCACTGACTGCTGCCTGCTCTGGATGTGCCAACAACAAATCTTTTAACCATTTGTTGGCTCTCATACAGTGAGACATTATAATATACAGGAATATCCAGCTCAGGGGTTGTATTTACTGAAAACACTAAAATGCAACAGGGGTGTTTTGGTAACATTGTTGGTGGATGAAAGCCTGCATAATAATTACTCTCTATTAAACAGATGAAGTGCATGGGGTAAGAAAACAATTTAAAAAAAAAAAAACACCGTTGCCCTATTGGACATACTGATATGAACACGAGAAGGGCAACCAGTGACACAATAAATCAAAAATGGAAGAATTGTTTTGTCTCAAGATGGTATTCGTTTGAGACTGGCCTCAATCCATCAGCACATTACTGTTTAAACCAATCCTGTGACAATCTGAGGGAGTGAGAGCACACACCCATCTTTTCTGTTTGCCAACAAATCTCACTCTCTCATTGCGCAAGAGCCTGTTAAGGCAAGTGAACCAGCTATCAGGGGTTTTGTCTGCATACAAATCGGCTCTTACAAAACCACAAGACAATGCAGGTTTTTATCTGCACTGCACATACATTACTGAGGTAAAACCCGAAATATGTCATTCAGCTTATGTAGGGTAATGGTCAAAGATTATTCCTATTTAAATGAACTGGAGCAGACAGTAGGAAGAGGCTGCTTTCTTTTAGAAAAATCAATTTCCTGTATGTGATCACGCTATGCCTGGACACTGTGGGCGTAATGTTACTGTAAGCCAGCGAGGGTTGGCAGAATTGGAGAGAGATGGCCTTGTGTAATATTTTGCTCTCTGAAAAATCCACATCTAAATGTGTTCAAAGCCAAACAAACAGAGCCAGACAGACAAGATAGATTATGAGTAGGGAAAAAAAAAAAGCAATCTTGAGAAAACAAACAATTGGCAAGTTAGTTAAAAACCCACACACAAAAATCATTAAACGTACCGTCTGAGTGCCACTTTTGGTTGAGGTGCTCGTCTCCACTTGAGGGGCAGTAAACGCACCAAAGTCCTGCACATAAAAAAAAAAAGATCCGGGTGTCAACCATAACTTCCGGGAAATGCAAGAGAAAAACGAAATGGCATGCCATAACAGGTTCAGATGAATACCTCTCTAGCCACTACAAATTGCCAAAGGCAGTTTTGAAAGAAAACTGACAATGTTTGGTCTTCTTCTTCAATCCCTTTGCATGCCATTCAAAAAGAAGACAAACATGTTTCATCACTGCGGAAATCTTTTAGGAAAAGGCGAAACATAACGCACCTCTTCCCCATACCAAGGGCTGGGTTTTAACATTCCACTTCACACAGATGATGTTTGCATGCTGCAGCTTCATTAATTCAGTGACTGTGTGAAGCTGCTCTGATGTTTTCTGTGTATTAAGAGTTTCCACCATGTTGAGGATTGGCGAAGTTCACATGCTGGTGGTGGAAAGCTCCAACATGTAGCACTTAAGTGTTAGCCACAAAAACAGTACCGCTTTCATAAGCCTTACTCCTGATTGGTGTAGTTTTTCCAGCCTGTGCAGCTGCAACACCAATGCATCATAAAAACTTGAATACCAATCTCTGCAGCAGTACTGTTTCTTATGTTGTTAAACAATTATATACTCTACTAAATCTTCACCAGGAAACAAACTGTAAATGATCCACACACAGTAAATGATGATGATGGCTGCCATCCAAAAAATACATCCATGTTGCAAAGGCGCAGCTAATGAGCTGTCATTAAAGTGTGCTAACAGGTAGTACAGTAAAACTATTCAGTTCAAAGGTCTTTGTGGGGCTTGTGAAGCAAACACATACACAATACCAAACATTATTTGTCCACACAGATGAATAGAGGCATTTGTGAAACAGGCCAGGCTACTGAAATAAAGTTAAATAAACAACAGCTCTGGCTCGGGACCAGAATGAACCATGACTTGCTGGTTTGGAGCAGGTTGGTTTCTCTGAATTGTTTCCTTTGCACTGGTATTTTCTCACAATATCCAGATGTTTATGCCAGTTTAAAGGGTTGAAAGGCAACAAAAGCTTTAGGGTTAAAAACACATTTTAATTCTAGTGTCTTAGAAATTATTATCAAAGATTATTGTCCGTTCTCTTCTACAATTTAACCTGCAGATTATTTAACATGTAAATAATTGTTAGTTGCAGCCCTCTAACAGGGGAGTTGGCTACTATGACATCACATTAAAGCTGCACAGACTGATCATTATATTCAAGCAAAAATCAAATCAAGCTGTGCACAAAAGCATAAAAAACAAACGACATGTGCGTCATGTCAGTGGTGAACAGACGAAGTGAAAGTCGTAGTACAGGCACAGTTGTCAGTCACACCTAAAAACAACCTAAAGTTTTCACCTGAAAAGTTTATTACGAGCCACTTTTTTTCGCTGTCACAGTAAGAAGCCACATTAGTGAATACTTCACCGACTCACTGGTATGTTAATCCGCAGACTTCTCCTCTTCTTTGGCATTTTCTTGGAGCTCTCCTTGCTGGACTCCATCACCGTGCTTCCCATGATTTTCTTCAAATGAGCAAAAAAAAACAAAAAACAGAAAACAACAACAAATAGGAAACAAAGTGTGCTCACTGAACCGCAGACCTCCACCAGCCTGCACCTTCACTCCGGCTGCCCCCTGAACACACTCATAATAAACACCACGACACCACGGAGGAGCTGCCTCATCCACCAGGAAGTAGGCTCGGCCGTAAAAAGAGGCAGGGCGCACATCTTCACATCGCAGCGCTGTTTACAGGTGTTGTGTCGCAGTCTGTCCCCCCGAGCTAATCCGTGCCCCCTC
>OOFC01001978.1:0-10506 GCA_900323345.1 Pseudochromis fuscus | reverse complement strand
TTTTTTTTTTTTTTTTTTTTTTTGTCTGGTTCTGTCTCCTTTCATACTATTGTACTTAGGCAATATTGTCTGCTATTAATACCTTTACTGGAAATTTTCACTGTAAAAACTTGCCATAATTTTTCGCCCAATCAGATGGGGGTGTTGACAGACATCCAGCTCCTGAGATCGAGGAGACCAACTACATTGAACCTGAACCAGAACCAGTAAGGGACAGAGAGCCCCAACCCAGGGCCCAGCCCCCAAACCCCTCACCCAATGACAACCTGGAGAGAAACCAGGTTGTCAGTACAGAGCAGATGAGTAAGAATTCTCCTACAATACTACAGTACAATATAGTATAGTATAGTATTTTCTATTAGTATTACAAAGAGTTTGTGTTTGTTGTTACTTCAGGCCAACAGGTCGAGTGTGAGACCAAGCTGAGAGATCAATGTAAAGGAACCACCTGTAACAGGTAAATGCAGTTTGAAAGCATGGCCAGCATCAACTAATACGCACACTTATGTATAGTACAAAGAGATGCAGTTATATTAGTATTATGCCCCCATATGTATTGTGTTTTTTGTCCATAGATATGAGTGCCCACCTGGTTGCCTTGACAGACCTGGAAAAGTAGTTGGGACTGCATACTATGACATGGTAAGAAACAGCTTTTCATGTACTTATTGCATTAATTAGTACACTATATAATTAGACTGTACCCATCTTTAACTTATCCCACAGCAATCCAGTGTGTGTGGAGCTGGGCTACACTCTGGTGTTATTGATAATGATGGAGGATGGCTGGATGTTACCAGGCTGGGCAGGAAACAACAATTCACCAAGTCATACAAGAATGGTATTCAGTCCCTTGGGTAGGAATCAGTCCCTATATTTAGTATATTTATCAAACATTTCATTTTACAGATATTTGATGTGTAGTCAGTGATGGTGTTTGGGGATGCTTGATTGTGGTGCGTTGAGTCTAGCTTCATACTTTTGTTTGACTCAACAGGAAAGACAGAAGTGCAAATTCCTTCAAAGTAGAGTCGGTGCCCGGTAAGAAGCACTTTTCACAAACCACATTTCACTTTGTCTCTTTGTTCAAAAAGGCAGTAGGGTAAATTTTTTGCTGTGCTTTGTCTCCCAGTCAAAGCAGTGAGATGTGATACCACAGTGGCACTTTTCTGCCCCTTCAAGAGTCCTGTACGACACTGTCCCAGGTAACCAGGAGCTTTAGTGTAGACATTCACAGTCGCTCAGAGCAGTACAAGTAAGCTGCTTGGGGTATGTGGCCTGTCAAACTTAAGGTAATCACTAGCACATAGCCAGAATAAACTAAGATGCCATGTACTTCAGCATCTTCAGTAAGGGATTCCTATATTTGCTGTGTATGCTTGATTAGTAGAGGGTGGCTATGGCTCAGTGGTTCAATTGTTGTTGAAATGTCCTTGAGCAAGACACTGAGCTCTAAGCTGCTTCTGATGTTAGCTAGCACATTGCATGGTAGCTTTGTTATATTGCTGTGTGAATGTATGAGTAAATTGAGAGGCAAAGAAACTTTTTGCTTTGTCAACCTTAGCTAAGTTATATAAGTGCAGTCCATTGACTATTCACCACTCAAGCTTCATATGGAAAATACTCTAAAAATATTCTTAAAGCTTTGTTTTTTATGTTTTTTTCCAGGTTGTATTGTCCCAGGAACTGTTTACATGACAGTCGAGCCCGAGTCATTGGGACTAGATACTACTCAGATGTAAGTTCTCACATGATTTCCTAGCATAGCAGATAAGTCACAGGGTGTCAGATGTCTGTGTGAATTTAGCAGCATGTCTTTGTTTCAGGAAACAAAGTTGCAATAAACCTGTGATCAGCTCATTCTGTGTGGTTTTGATATGAGATTATTAAAATAAACGTCAAAGGGGCAACTCTTCTTAGGTTTCATTTGACCACTCATTGATACTTTATATGCAGAAATCCAGTATTTGCAGAGCAGCCATTCACGCGGGAGTGATCCAGAATGAGTCAGGAGGTTACCTGGATGTGATGCCGGTGGACAGAAGGAGGCAGTACAGTGGCAGTTATCAGAACGGCATCACTTCAGAGAGGTATCAGTGTATTCATTCCTCACAAGATAACTGGCTTGTCACATACAGAATTATAGCATCTGTATTAGTTTGCAGTGCGTGTAACACGTCTTTAAACCGAAACATGTCATTCCTTCCCTCTCTCTTGCTCTTCCTCCTCCAGCCTACTGAACCCCACAGGAGGAAAGGCCTTCAGAGTGTTTGCAGTCATCTGAAAAACCACTCTCAAAGGAGAAAGTACCATCGCAGCATGGACACTTCATATCCCACAAATCCACCCCTCATGGACTTACAACCTATAATCATTCCAACAGCGACTAAATCAGCGTTCTTGCTCCTGACAGTAAAAGTGCCTTTACTCAAGTCTCCCACTCTATCAGCACATTACTGTCCGATAATAGCATAGCAAACGATGTTCAGTGAATGAGGAGCTTGGATGTTTTTAGCCGTACATCTTTCCTTAAATGTCCAGAGCTCACCATAATAGACACATTGGACTGTCGTACATCTTTTGGCAGATGTGATATCATGACATCATGCTTTTTGAATACACACCACCACATTTCAACAACCTCCTGTAATTTTAGGACTTCAGAGTAAAAGACTAATTCAAGATGCTGTGCAGTCATTGACAAAAGTCTTGTCGCATTAGGACGTAGTAACCTAAAATGGCCAAAAACTTTATTTCTAATCATTTAATTGTTACAATAAATGGTTCGTTTTAATGTTGAGGATCTTCACATTAATAACTTGGTGCAAAATGAAACTATCAAAAAGTGTCTTGATGTTCACAGTTTGGTAAAGCCCATAACATGTTTTGCGAGGACAAAAGTCTTGTCGTGTCTTTAAATGATTCAACCAATCACAGATTATTAGTTTCACCTGTGACAAATAGTGCAATTAACACATTCCCAGGTGTGTATACAAACAGCACACCAGACCTTCATGTGAAGTGCAACCTGACCTCAGACAACATGCCAAAGATTCAACCACAGACCAAAGTACTGATCATCACGAGCCTGAAGACCAAGTCTGCTGCTGAGGTGGCAGATATCTTCATTGTATCCAAACATCAAGTGGAGAGGATGACACAAAGATTTGAAGAAACTGTTGAAGTTGATGACAGGCCCAGGTCAGACAGACCCACTAACACAAGGTTTGAGAGGATCATTTGTTGCTTGGACAGTCCAGGATCCAGCCCTTTTTCATCCGCAGCAGAGATACATGAGAAGTGGTCACCAGAAACTCCTGTATCTACAAGAACAGTTTGTTGAATTCTCTCACATAGTGGTCTCCATGGCCAAATTAGTGCTGACAGAAACAGACAGATGACAACTAAAAAACTGTGTTGCATTTGCCAAGACCCAAAGCTTGCAGAAAGGATTTTTCTGATGAATCATCCATTGAACTGCATCCTAACTGCTGCAAATACCAACCACTGCATAATTGGCCAGACCAGGCACCAGATATGACCATTATTGAGCATGTCATGTCTGGGGTAAGATGAAGGAGGTGTTGAAGATGAAACCAAAGAAACTTGATGAACTCTGGAAGTCCTGCAGGACTGCTCTCTTTGCCATTCCAGAAGACTTCATCAATAAGTTATTGGATGGATATGGTCCTCCAAGCTCATGGGAGATGATGGGACACAATATTATTTTTCCCAAGGCATCATGACTTTATGTTGTGATGTTATTGTAGCATGTTTGTGTGTTCAAACTAAAGTAAACATTATTTTTGTATGCGACAAAACTATTGTCCAAGCAAAATCTGACCTTTCTGTCCTAATTAAATGACAAACATCAATGAATGATAAGACTTTATTTTGGTATAATAAGCATCATCTAGAGGCCTTTACATTTCATATAAGTAATTTCTGATTCCATTTATTAAACTACAAGTCAAGTTATTATTTGTTGTTCCTGCAATTCAAAAAAGCGACAAGACTTTTGTCAGGGACCATATACATCATTTCCATCAAAAAACAAACAAAACTGTGTTGTCCCTCCACTGGCACAAAGGTGAGATGCTGAGTCATAACATGTGATCAAACAATGTAACAATTTTAGAGGTTTATCCTTAGATTTATCCAAAATGCTGGCAGGTGGATCTCAGGCCACATACAAACAAACAAAAAGAACAGTGATTTTTTTTTTTCAAATACACTGATCTAATTGGATGGTTGAACAGTGGGATTAAATAAAGAAATATTTTTTTCTGTATGTATTTAACTTTAATTTCTTACATAATTGATCAGTCTTGTGACTTCAGTTTTTACAACTTTTCCCCATACTTAGGTTGTATGTTAGTTTAAAAGGTAAAAAAAAAAAAATCAGGTGTGTTTAGATTTTATATAAATGTAACAGCGATGAAAGTGAATTACTCCTCTGATGAAACAACTGTTTACTGGGTCTGGGTCTATTCTTTCTGGTTAATGTCAGTAACATCCCCCCCTTCACCACCTAATAGTTTTAATAGATCTGGTTATTGCCTCCATATTTTGTACATCTGGTTACAGTAGTAATACTCAATATAGCAACAATGCAGGCAGTTAAAATGCAGATTGTATATTTTTGTACAAAATAATGTTGTAAATAATATTGAAAACATGCTTGAAATGCTTGCTACTGTTGCCTTTTCCCCATTTTAACACATTTGCTGCCTTACAAATCAAACATGGCAAAACAGCTTCTGCACGCAAAACGTATCTTTGCCACTTATTTTTGTAAAGGACGAATTCCACCATAATGTCAGTATATTCATATGTTTGTAAATATTGTGAGTGTGTGTGTGTGTGTGTGCGTGCGTGACATATATATATTTTTGTTCTATTTTAGGCCGCATTTCCCAGCTTTTGTTTTTACATTTATATAAATGGATCCTGGCTGGCCAGGTATGCGCATGGTAGAATCACAATTAAAATACTTAAAAAGTGAATGTTGATTGTGTCATTTTTCACTATATTAGCTATAATATAGATTTTATACAGCTATAAAATCAACAGCTTATATTTTTCAGGTTAAGATTAGAGTCTGAGAAACAGGATAACTTGAAAGATTCAGCAGCAACACCCTGCTAACCCCAAGTTGCAGGCTCCAATCTGCTCTTTAGTTTACATTGTGTTACATTACACTTGTTTTCAGTTTTTGCGGACATATGGTTGCAGACATGTGGTTTAGTGGCTACACTATTTTAATATCAACCCCAACGGCTTCCAGATAGGAATCTAGGCATTACCATTTCAACGACATCTCAAATTGGACCAAACATTCAAGAGAAATTTTCTAGAAAGTCGTGGGTGTTTCCAGGAACTGAGGCGGGAGAGAAAGCTGCCTTTTTCAGGTCCAGGGAGGAGATCTTATCTACCAGTTGGCACAGTTTACCAGGTTTTTAAGTAAAGTGCAAAGGAAAAAAAAGCACATGTCACTACAGCTTACCAACGAAAAAGCACAGAAAGTATTCACAGCCTGTCAGTCTGACATAAGATTGGGTTTTTACCTAAAGTAAGTCCTCTGAGTGCAGGAAAGCAGATTTTGGATTTAAGATTCACAGCACTGCATTCTAGGAAGAAAAAAATGGTAAAGTGTAACATAGTAGTTTCATAGTCATAGTTTCAAAGTCATTTGAGGAAAATAATCTGTTTTAATTCCACCACGCTGACCTGCACTCTGTGTTAAAAGTTTCATCTTTCACAAGTTTTTAACACCTCTGTTTTTAGAAAGCGTAATGTTTGATCTCAGCTCTGTGAGTTAACTGATGTTAAAGTGCTCAGGCCCCCTCACCGTGCCAGCAGTCGCACAGACAAAGACCAACTTTGTGTTTTGCTGATCTCAATCGCTCAAGTTCCCAGGATGCATTTCCGCTGCTTCCTCTGGACTGGCACACATGTGTTGATGGGCCAGTCCTCGTCAGTCACCTCTTAACACACCGTAAGACCCACACTCACACATAGACGAGTGTACATGACATTCACATAAGGGAGGCACAGTTAGTTTGCAATGTGTTTGAATGCTTTATGCAGATTCTGATACAGAGATCATATTAAAATTGACAAATGAACCCAGAATGACCACATCTGTCACATGAGCCTTCCTGAAATGGACAGGACCACTTGCTTAATGTATATCACATAACGAAACTATGAGCCAAGATTAAAATATGCTAACTGGGTTTGGTCCAGGTTTCCTGGAGAAAAAAGGCAAGCATCGGAGCGCTGTTAAAATTCACAGGACCCTGTTGTAGAGGCGGCCGTTGGCACAGGACCCTTGTGAACTGCTCTGGTCAGTCAGCCAGCCTGTCAGTCAAAAACAAAACAGCCATCCACTCAGTCCGTCATCATGTCAGTCAAATAGAGGCTCATTCAAGCATTCGAGTTTGTGGGTCATTACTCCATCAGTCAGACAGGCAGGGCAGACAAATAACCACCCACTTAGCCAAGCAGTTCATTACAGCAGAGAAGCAGATTTTCAGTCCATCAAGCAGGTTGTCAAGCAAAGGTTTTACAGAAGACGCCAGGACTCCAGAAAAACCATAAAATACCCATAATCCTCAAAAAGTGGCTGGGGCCTTTATTTACCTAAACTGCAGAAGGTATCTGGACATTTAAATGGGTTTGGGAGCAACTTTAACATTTTAATAATAATAATAATAATAATACATTTTATTTAACAGCGCCTTTCACAACACTCAAGGACACTTTACAGACTTAAAAACACAATACAAACAAATAAAACAAGAAAAAAGCACAGCAAATTAAAATGAAACAGTTTAAGTTTCACTGCTAAAACAAACTTATCTATTTAACTATTTCAAAATAAAAGCACACTGCTTAAGTTGACAGAAATGCTTAACTTATTAACTGGGCTTTTGTTATGAAATATTTCTAAACAATTATGTTTGAGCCGTGTCCACAGGCCCTATAGTCAGTATAAGAGAGGCTACTTTTAACTGAATACCAGCTTGAAGAAATACAGTATATGTTTTTGCAATTTGGCATAACTGAACCATAGACTAGCTGTGAAGCATGCACCCTGCCTTTCACTCATTACAGGCTGGGATAGGCTCATTTGACCCTCTAGCCAGGTATACAAGATGGTTGGTTAAATGATATTTGTCATGCACTTTTCAAAATCCCCAGGTTGCAGAGTATCTAGTGCACCAGCACATCTCTTGACATTGCAAATAAAATTAAATCAGATAAGATGACAGTCATGTAAAAATCACCGGAAACAGACAGAAGTAGAGAGAATAGAGTTTTCTTCTTAATGAGGCTAAGTTTGATCTCTGTAGGTAGATTGATTGAGAGGCCTCTCCTGTCGGACAGTTCAGTTCAAAACAAACCCCGGAGGCAGACAACATCATGGTCAACTGTGGAAGGGGTCAAAGGTCATTGACTAGGTTGTTTCTTAGTTCAGTGGGTGACTTGAGAAAGATCGATGACATTCAACCCAAAGAGATCTTGGAGCAGTGTCAGAGGTTATGATCCCCACACCTACCGTAGGTCATGTGACGACAATACAAAAAGTTTGTAGTCAAACAGTTGCTACAGGTACTTATTAAAAGTAACTGCAGTGATTTGTGGTAAGGTGTACAATCATTAGCTAATACAACACATGCATTGATATCAAACTGTGTGTAATACTTCCAGGACGTCTCCTTGTGTTCAGTGAGGCGTGCAGTATTTAAACAGGCCCAGGTGCACTGCGAGGAATCCTGGGCCCCTTGACCTTGATGTGTTGAACTTAGCACAACATAACATGGCCCATTCGAGAAGGCTCCCACTGAGTTCGAGGACGTTCTCTCCCCTTTGTGAGCCACACTTCCCAGCAAGCCGCTGCATACATCGAATGCCTCAGTAAACCAGAGCCAAAGCCTTCTAAATGTTCACTCTCAGACCAAACCAAACCGACTCACCCCACTTTGCTTCTATACTTTGCACTTGGAGTCATAAATGTCATCTCATGAGTCTTTAAATAATACTAGTTACAGGCCTGGGACACTTAATCCTTAACATTTAACTGTAAGAGCAAAGTATGAGTCTTTTCATAGCAAATGAATAAATAGTCCTGGCTGGTATTTGTGTAACTCTAACAACATACTCCTGTGTTGCCAGTTTTAGCGATAAAAACCTTTTTGATTGTGTGTGTTGGTCAGTAAAATACAGAAACGTCAAATGGATGTAGCAATTATGAGGCTTTTTGAGATATGTTTGAAATTTGGACACAGCTGGTCTTGCCTGAAACACACCGGTGTGCATGTGCGAACGTGTGCGCATACACCTCTGTGGACAGATGTGTAGTTGTGCATGCGTAGAAGTGAGCAGGTTTCTAAATATGACTCGTGAAATCACTCACATGCTTTATGGCGGACACCGCTGCGGTTAAACTCCTGGGCGGACACACACCGCGCATGTGGGCTAACAATCACTGCGGGACAGGATGAGGAGTAATGTGTGTGTGTGTGCTGGTGTGTGAGTGTGTGGTTGGACTTCCTCCTCTCGGCCCTCCACCACTCATAGATTTGGACGTTGTTATTATTTTAACATAGTTAGCAGCTGTGTTTTGGTGGCGAAACGTGGTAATCATCTCCCTGCCGTGGGGTTTTCTGTCGGTTGAGGTGTATTTATAACCGGGCACAGTTTTGCTTCACTTTCTCATGACACAACACACATCTGGCAGCCTCTCATATCTGGTTAGTCTTCATGTCAATCTGTGTGTCCTGATAGATTCATTTGGTATATTTCATGTAGTCTGAGCTCATTTGGGACAATACTGAGAGTACAGAAGATACACTGTTGTTTTAAATATTGAGATATATGTCGCTGGTAAAGGCTTTCCTCCAATCAGGAGAAGGATCGAGGAAGGACTTCACAGTCATGTAGGAATGTGCTTTAAACTCAGGCTGTAGTCAACCAAAGAAAAACTCTGTCAACCAAAATCGCACCCACTCATCAACCATCGTCTGATCGCTGGGAAAAAAAAAAAAAGCACGGCATCTTTAGATGACCAGTGACAGTATAGTCAGTGCATCCTGGCTGGTGACTGGTAAAAACAAACACAAGAAGCTTTTTGCAGCATGATAAATTATTTTTATTCTTATTATAATTTACTGAAATAACGATTGACTCGGAGTCAACAGATGATGCCATATGAATAGGATTTCCTAAAATGTAACTATATCAGCACACACAGCATCACAGCACAATGACTATTCATAATTATATAAAAAATAGCTTTTTCTCTCATACTGATCAGCTGGGGCAGAGTCGGCCCCACCCAATCTGACGCCCTATGTGAGATTTTATATAGTGCCTCCCTCCATCAGCAATTTACATAAACTTTCAAAAGAAATCGAATAGCATTGCTTTTACCATTGTCTTTAAATGAGCTAAGATAACATGCCGCCCAATTAACATGCTTAACAAGTTACAAATAATACAAAAAAGATTGAGCTTGAGGCTGCTGAAACTGTGATGTCTGTTGATGGCCCAACATTTGCAGAGGCTGGACTTAAATATCTCAAACATGGGTCTGAAAGAGGACCCTTACTGCTATTATATAAAAGTACACTGAACTGAACAGTACACTGTGCTGAACTGTACACTGTGCTGAACTGAACAGTACACTGAACTGAACAGTACACTGTGCTGCACTGTACACTGTGCTCAATAACTGATGCACAACAACTGAGGCTTCATATCATTACTGTATCTTTACCTCTTTCTTTCTTCCATTTTTCCTCCTCTTATTTTTTATTTCTTCCCTGTGCTCTGGACAGTTTAGGTCATGTTGACATGTTTATAAAGTTTTCTAGGGTCACATTAATAAATTGGCCCCTCCCCCTTCAGAGAGCAGCAGGTACCACTCAGCAGGAAGAGGAGGGGGGACTTATTTGGTATTCTCATTTATAGAAATATTAATTGGTAGCCTTTACATTTGAATCAATGTGAGCTTTTCCATTTTAAGAGTTATTGGTGATAACTAATGATGTAGTAAGATGGAGATGTATTTACAATGAACATATATGAGGCTGTGAAAAGTGTGTATGTATGTGTATAATAATAATAATAATAATAATAATAATAATAATAATAATAATTAAAGCTGCAAGCAGCGATAAACGGGCCCTCGCACCTTTGCACATTCGGGGCAACTGGCAAGATATGAACTGATGTGTCGGGGTCATTGTGTGAATGGGGAGCACTCTCTACAGCTGTGAAGGAGATTCTCTCTCTGAAGAGAGGTAAGCACTGTGTTCAACATGTTGTCATGGAGACATGACTGACAGCTCTCTCGTCAGCCAATCAGCTGCTGAGTAATATGATCATTCCTGTCAGGGGGCGGAGCTGTGAGGTGTGAAGTTAGATCTAGATTCAGGGGCAGATCTAGAAAAATATTTGTGGGGTGGTGAGAGGGGGGCAGGATTTTTTGAGGGCTGG
>OOFC01001976.1:2418-29101 GCA_900323345.1 Pseudochromis fuscus | reverse complement strand
TGATTTTAGGCAAATAAACGTGTTTTTTTAATTACCGTATTTTCCAGATTATTGAGCGTACCTGTCTATAAACCACTATTGAATTTATTCGAACAGTTTCATGTGGTCCACTCTGACCGGGTCTGATGTGACAAGGCTAAATGTATCGGCGGCACAGAGCTTGCTAGCTTGTAAAAAGCCAACAAGCTTCGTGCTGCTGATACATGAGCCACACCGGTGTTGAAGTTCAAAGTGTCGGAAAAAAGTAGCGGCTTATAGTCCGGAAAATACGGTATATACAAGATCTGTATTTATAAATTAAGAAAATAAAAAGCCAATTTCAATATGTTTAAATTCACATTTAAACACATTATTTGAAAAGGAACAGGAAGAAGCCTCGGCTTGTCAAGTCCTACCCCCACTCTTCACCATTAAAAATGCAAAATCCATTAAAATAAACTAAACAGGAAATAAAAAAAAAAAAACTACTCCAATTGAGTTATTTAAGAAAAACAGAACAAAACAAAAACACACAAAATGAACAAGCACCATTAACATCTGTGAAATTTAGATTCTCCTTCCTCATTTCTCTACTTTTCAAAGATACATCTTTTATATTATATTCATACTTTGTTTAATCGTTTCATCAACACCATTCCACAAAACCATCCCACAAATGGAAATACTTTTTAAACTGCTCCGAGCATAATGCAGTTTCAGGTTTAGTTTCCCTCTAAAGTTACAATATAATGTGCAAAGAAACACTGAACCCATGAAGGAATATGGCACCAATGTGAAGGGGTTGCAAGAAAACACAGCTGAGCTCATGGAGTTCAGAACAAATGAACTAAAAAGACGTCTGTTCTGTTCCGTCTGTAACTTCAAATGACAAACTAATGACGATCTAATGAATATGTAAAGCATGACGGCGGCTCTTTTACCCACCGATCTGAAGTCAAACAGCGTCCAACACAGAGACGAGCGACAGAGAGAGAGCGAGACGGGGAGTGACCCATTCTAGCGTGAAAAAGTGGAGAACACATTTGGATTGCAGCGCCGGCCGCCAGCTGCCAGTTATTGAGTTTAGCAGGGGGTGAAGAATCCAATGGGATTTACACATCTAGACAGAAATCAAGAGGGCGCCAGAGGTTTTACTCCAAACTCAATAAATCACCTGGCTCAGATAGCCACAGAGTGTGACAGGATTTTTGTTTTGGAGGATGGCTGTGTGGGAGGGGAAAAGGAAGCGAGATCTAAACTTGACTGTGATACAAACACCACGACGTTCAAGTGGAATGAAATGTTATCTCACAAATACAGGGGCTACAAGAGGACGAGATGGGAATCAACGGCTCTGTTGAACACATACAGGCCGGTGAGAGTGTTTGACTCTGACCACTGCCAGTCAACAGGGAGGTAAAGGTAAAGAAAGTGGAGGAGTTTGTAAAGCAGAGTATAGAGTTAGATCACACCACAGCTGAGGGATTGCAAATGTTATAATCCTGCATTTGGCTGTGTGCACCTTTTCTAACCACCTCCCACACCGCTGATATGAACAGTAAAAGCTCATCCAAAAGCTTTATGCAACAAAAAAATAAAGAAATAAATCAGTGTATGGGGGTTTAGACTGAGCACACCACAGAGAGGGAATTCAATGCCATGACATCTGCATATTGGCTGATTTTCACTCTCTATTAGCTGATCAATAATCCACATTGTACATAGCTGTGTCCCAGTTCTGGGGTTGGATGGTCACAGCCCAAGAGGATATCCATCAGCAAACCCGGACTAGACTGAGCTTACACCGCCTCTCCAAATGAGACCTTCTGTCAAAACTATTGGCACACTGGGGTCGTTTATCTCAAGTGTACGACTCCAAAAGACAATGTAAATCTCAGCGGTGTGCACAATTTACAGGATGAGTTGCGACAACTGGCAAGCAATGCATCAGGCTAATGTAACACAGTGGTTAACAACATGGCCAGACAACCAAAAAAAAGGCTTCTGTTATTCAGGATTTGCTCTACTCTGCATTGGCTAGTTTCTAAAAGCCATCTCAGGTCAAATATCTGGGAGGGATGTGGTATGCAGAAAGATTCTGCCAAGAAAAAGCCAGCAGATTGTTGGCAGGAAAAGGAAAAGCAAGTCTAGAAGTTGCCAAGTATTGGGTATAAAAACGTAGACGTCCAAAGTCTCCAGATGCTGCCTTAAAAGATGGTCCGAAGGAAACTTCTGCATTTGTTGTTGAGATAAGCCTCCTGCAGGGTCAGCAGCGTAATGTCAAGATATGGATTTGATAAATCACATTTCAGCAATATCGCAATATCGAGCTCTTCACACTCCAATTCAGGCTGGACAGACCAATCAGCCAAGCGGGCTAATCTGCGCTCACATCGGACAGCGCTGTCTGTACCGACGCAGAAGGTCGATGGCTTTCCAACGGTCCAACAACAGTATTGATTCCATATTTAACACAGAGATGTCGTCTTGTCCGGCCATCGATCTGCTATCCGGGCAGGCAGGATATCACAAAACAAAGAGACATCCAATCGTGCTCTTACGCTGTGGCTGACACGTTTATTATAGTTCACTAGTACAAGGGCTGGAAAGCAATCGAATTGGCAGGGGGTGGTCAAGGGGGCATGACATTAGCATGATAGCGTGCTGCCTCACTCAAGGGGGTAATAAGGTCCTAACCATTCAAGAAACCATTCAAGACAAGAAAAGAAGGCTTAAGAAATAATGTAGGACAAGTCGAGAACCCAAGATTACAAATTGTGTTATTATCCAGACCCACAACAGTCATGATGTATTATAGGTCAACTGCAAGACGAAGAAAGGGAGACTGTGCACTTTTTGGAAAACAGCAAACTCCCCCTCACTTTTCAAATTTGCAACCATTCGACTGAGTCACAGGGGCATCATGACTCACCCTTTGGGAGCATACCATTAATCTAAAGTGCAATCATGCAACGTGGCATTGAAATATCGACTATGATAATGAAATTTTTAAAGAGCGCACACACGCAGATGAAAGTCGGTCCTCACCAAGGCTGATTAACCACAAATTATTGTAATCAAGTTTAAGTGAAAGATCCATACAATCAGTCGAGTCTGTTTTTCTGTAGTTGGATTTATATATTTATTTGAATCCCCATTAGGATTAAGACTAAGAAAATGTAAGACAGTTAAGAAGTAGTCTAACTCAAAGGACGCTTCAGTAGGGACGCAATTTCAATTTCCACCGCTGAACTGATCGACCGTGTACACATGATTGTTTTCTTTCCTTTATCTCTTCGCTAAGCACACAGCTTAGGCCTCACACCTCGACCGGTCAGTGTCCCACATGAGTGCAAAGTCAATTAAACAGTGAACTCAATAAAAGGCAACGCCAATCACACCCATTGTCTGAATGCCGCCCTGGAGTGTGCCCACTCGGAAAAAATTGCTCTCCGAGACTCTTCCTGCCAGACTCCAGCTGACAATGGAATTAAGAAATCTGTTATCAGCTATTTTTGTATAACCAATTACAGTAAGTTGACAATTAGAATAACTCAACTTTAGTGCATGTATATCTTCACATAGTCAAAGTCATATTCTCATCTCGGGGCAACGAAACAGTTCGGTTTTATTCTTCTTATTAAATTTTGGCTTAAACGTCTCAAATTAAAAGGAATGACATTGTTTGTGCCCCCTGCAGCCATTGTTTTGTCGACCATGTCTTCCCACTACAATGTAATTTTGATTTAGATTCAAATAACTGGTGCGTATAATCACATATCACTCAGGGCGATGATCGGTTCCCAGAGAAGTCTTAAACTTTATAATTACTCCAGCAGCGAGGGTCCAATCCCCCAGTCTGTGGCACAAAACCTTAGAAAGGATTAATCAAAGAGAGAAAGTGTGATAAAATGTGCTTCATAATGACAGCAGGCTTTTTGAGGAATAGCGATTTTCTGCAGTTATGCCATTTCCCAAGGTCAAGTTAATGCCAATGGGCTAATAAAATATGGGAACGAGTACATTTATAGTCATCTCATGCTGATAAAGTTAAGACATGACTGTGTCTTAAAGATCAAGTTAAATTAAAACATTGCATACAGTTTATGCTAATAAAGTACTTGAGATCCTTGAAATAATTTCTGTATCGTAAGAATTTAATCCCTGAAGTTTAAGGGTAAAGAGCTTCCCAACCTGCTAAACTGACATAATTAAAATTGCACTTACATCACGTAATAGACAAGTGTCTGAACATTTCAACGACCAGAAACCCTGTGACACTAAGTCCATGAACTGCAGCTTGTCTGTGATGATTCATACCAACAAGATTCAAGTGCCACTGCACAGTTCAGGTACTTACGTTTAGGAATTAGCTTGTATTTTGTTTCAATTTGCTCATTTCTGTCCATCATGTAAGTTTTGCTAAAAGGCAAAATGACTGAATTACACAAGAAATTCTGTTCTCGCTTTCAGTTTAGTCATTAAACACCAGTAAAGGACATCCTACCAGTCTGCCACCAGTGATCCAGAACAGGAACCCCAAAGCTCCTCTTTGCCCAGTCCAGCGTCTCGACGTCACATCGCTCTCCTGCCAAAAATAACGACCGCAACCTGCAAGGACACAAAGCACACCTGTCAAAAACCTTAAGGAAACATGACATACCTGCTTCCTCAAGGGAATGGTCAGGATAACTCAACGTCCATTCAATGACAAAAGACTCATTTTTACTGTATAACTGTTCACATCCCAAAACCTTAAATTTGGATTTTTCTCAAAGCAAATTATCGAGTGCATTATGTTTGTCTAAATATATGCAACATAGTGTCAGTTTATGCTTCAAGGGACTGGCCATGTTTGTGCATTTCAAGCTTCTGTTTATATGAGAGGTCCTGAGAACCGTGCAGCTTGCAAGCTTGTGATTTACTTTTTTCGCTGTAAGGGCTCTGCAGTGAAACACTTGCGCTATGAAAACTGGGTCACATCAAATGTGAAAAACTGTGAGCCCTACCATGAACTATAGTTGACAACTTCTCTCGATACTTTTGAATTTAATCCCCTGCAGTCACTTAAAGGAAAATGTGTTTGGACCACAACCAGTTTGCCTTCAAGTCAGCGACAGACCAGCTCCTGTCATTGTCAAGGAGACAGTTCGTGCCACCTTTGGTGACTGAAGGACTGCTGTATCCCTCCTTGTCTTGAGGTATCTTTTTCCACTTTAAAAGTACAAAGTCCTTCGCATCTTGCTTTAAATGTCATTGTAGAAAACATGACATGGGTCTGGAGAATAATTTCAACTCATCTTAAAGGGATTTCAAGTTGGATTTTTGTCATCCTAAAGTCATGGTAAGCTGCACTTTTTCTGTCAAAGATCCTACTCTTTGTATGACTTCAGTTTTAGGATTGATGAGACCTTCAATCACAGAATAGCTACAGATAAGAAACTCCTTCAAGGACATCTGAGTCTGTCAAATTCGGCCTTCAATTACAAGTCCTTCCTTAAAGCCTTACATTTTTTCAAGTTTGAACAACTGTTACTCCCTGACTTTATTAAAAAAACTCCCTGCATGTCCTACAAGCGAACCAAAGCACTACAGCTTCTATCTTCAGCCTCACTGATTTCTTCCCACATCATTCCCTCCCAAACTCCCCCTGATGGTTGCACATGGCTGCTTTTATCTAATTCAAAACACTGCTCACTTGAAGGCTGTGAAGGGGAACCATAACCCCCTATAAGTCCGGGCTGCAGTACAGCCATAGAAGCTAGCGTGATCTCTACATTTTCCCACAAATGACTGCCACTCATCACTTATCGATTGCAACCCTTTTCAATGGCAGAAAGAGCTCCAATCAAAGATGAAATTACTTTTTATCTATTACATAATTGCCCAGATTATCCGAAAAAAGGACCAAGCCACGGGGCCAAACAATGCACCAACATTGAGCTGTCAGATTTGCCCTGAAAGATTTAGACCGAATAAAATGTGGAATAAGTAAAGAATTGACTCACTGCCCTGGTAAGGGCCTCGTGTCCTCGCTAAATCCCATTATACTCCCACCACGTCACTTCTAGCTATTCAAGAACAATTCAGACTCTCTGTGGTATTCAAGTTTTCTGAGGACTTCAATGTCAATGCAAGCTTTTATTCTAAATCGTGGGAGGGCAATGGTTATTATGTTATTATGGTATTTTTTTTTTTTAACAAGAATCAAAGACAATGCATACAACTTAATTCAACAGCCTCTGTCTCACAATAGGCTTTCCATACAACAGGGATGAAAAAACCAACAATGTCTTTATCGTGACATCCACTATAGATTACTGGTGAAGTATAACGATAGAAAATGTACTACTATAAATTGAAAGAATGAAAAAACAAGGGCTCTCTACCTCAATAGCAAGGCTTTCTTTTCAGGGCCCACAACATGTTAACAATAACAGGTTTTCTAGGCAAATCTGAAAAGATAAGGCTACAATAGTCTCCACAGTGCAGCCTTGGAGCAGGCAATTAAGCAACATCCTTGGCGGCTAAGGTCAAGTTTCAATGTACAGAATTACTACACATGCTTTTTGAGTTCACTCTGTGAGGTCAGTGTTGCAGAGTTGAACAAAAGATAATAAAGCTTAAGTGTATGTTTTGTTGTGTGAGCGTATTAGTGTATTGTTGCAGCTGAACAATACAGAAACGCAGCTGCATTATGTCGTAAGTAAACTGAGAACATCCTTGTCTGTTTTAATCAACGGAGAACACTGTACACCAAAAGCACTATTGATTGGAGTCACTTGTTAATAAGTGATGTTTTCAGCCTTGAGTTAGTTTCCTCCTTTTTAAAATACTACTGACAGAGCGTCTGCCCCTTTTGTCATGCTGCATTTATGGAGCGCTCGACTGCCATCACCGATTTAGACAGCCCTGCAGCAAAACAAAATTCTCAATATAATTTTCCACATCCATGGTAACAAGTAATATGTCTCAAGCACACTGATAAGTGCTATTATTGTGGGGAAAAAAGGCTGTGAATAGGGTAAATGTCTCTAAACGTCAATAAACTACAGGCAGGGTACGTGAGCTGTATCAAATTATCGTTTCAGGTCCGTCTAGCATGAAATTATGTGTTTGATAGTAAAGCTAACAGACTTTTCTGAGAGGTTTTACTACTTCTGTCAAAACACTTAATTTAAGCTGTTGACATAACTTTTGTTTTTTAGGATGGGGCACCATGCACAGACTAGATCTGGATCCTTCAGGCTATTAGTGTGACAAACATTATGTTTGGATGAGTTGTTACCACCACCAGGCCGGTTGTGTATTTGCAGAGGGCAGTAAAACACCAAGAAGGAAGCAGTAGGTACAAACCACAGACTGTAGATAGAATGGACCGAGCTAACGTGGCATCTCCCATTGGTTTATGGGACCATATTTTGACAGCAGGAGTTTTGCATTTGATTGTCACCATGTGACATGGAGCCAGAAGTGATCATATCAGGACATAAAGGGAGGGGTGAGGAGGCAGGTCGAACCTTTGAATCTGAAGACAGTTCAGGTCTGGTCTTAGTGGAGACATGTCAATCAAACAAGCCCCTAAATCTTCCTCATTTTGAAGCCTAATATTTACTTGATGATGAAATGAATTTGAAGAGCTGACTTTAGCTAACGACTGAGGATGACTTGTGGGGAAAATGTATTTCATGCAGGATGATGGTGTCTGTGATCTGAGACACTGTGCTGGAGATTAGGTATGGATTGGGGGCGTCAGAGGCTCAGTTGATAGGGACTTGGGTTGGGAACCGAAGGGTCGCTGGTTCATGTCCCAGCCCGGACAAATCATGGAGTGTGGACTGGTAGCTGGAGAGGGGGTGCCCTTGAGCAAGGCACCGACCGTCCCTAGTTGCTCGGGTGCACCTAACTATGGCAGAGCCCTCACTCCGCAACTTCTACACGCATGTTACAAGGCCCCTATGAATGTATGCTTTCATGACTGAGTTGTTTAGGGGGCTTGTATGTTTACCACAGTGAATTTTGTTGTGTGTACTTGTGCATTACAGTGACAATAAAGATTCTTTAAAAAAAAAAAAGATCATATCTTGGTGGAGGGTTGTGCTCTCCAGTTGCAAAACACGATCTCCAAAAGCCTTGGCCGACTGGAGGCGTTACCTTGACATGTTCACAGCCTCTTAAAAAAAGATGTATTTACTTCAGGATTTCCTCTCATTCATGTAGCAAATGAATCATTCAAGGCAAATCTAAGAGCAAAGTTGTTAGTACCTGCCTACCACACCTAATAAATTAAAACGTTCTTTGCCACCTTGACACTTTGGGAACAGTAAAATTGAAAGTGCATATCATGCTAGCAAATGACAGGCTTGGTCAGACATTGAACTGTCGCACACTAAAGTGAAACCATGTTTCAATATTGCTTTTCTATTGCAGCCTGTGTGTCACAGTGACGTGCTTTGTTGAGAGCCACAGGAAAATGCAGTAATCTTTCACAAACCTGCCTCCACCAAGGGGAAAAGACGCATTAGGAACAAGAAAGTGTACACACAAACATTCGGCTAAATGACTGATTGTGGCAGGGTTAAAACCTCTCAGGACAAATGCCACTAATATTCCAGGCAAAAATATCGTCCAAATTAATCTCTGTCTGCAAGAACAGCTTTTAAAAAAAAGGTGCTACACATTGTGCACAGCAAACAACAGAGGATTGTCAAATTGAGCACACACAGTGCCAGAGTTACTGAATGATTCACGGGGACCGAAGGTCATCCACACTCAGAATTGCTTTATGATTGTGTGCTAAGAGGCATTTTCTGAAGGCTGAACAGAATGAAAGTGGTAAATTGACACCACAACCCCTCAAGTTTCTCTGCTCCACACCAAACAATTAACAAATGTGATCATCTCAGCAGGTATTTGAATCTCTGGGCCAAACTAATAGCATGAAAAAAAAAATGTTTGGCCTTAACTCGGAGCTACAGACGACCTTTACCTAAACAAGAAAACAAGTTTACGCCGTATGATTTAACACAATCTGCTGCCACTGTTTGTTATAACCCCAATAACACAGAGGCAGGTTGAATTGAGGGTGCAGACTGTGAGCAATGGAGGTGGGAAAGGGCTGTGCATCAACAGATGGCCGGAGACTAACGAGAAGCTGGACAGGCTGTGCGGACCACCATCAGTCATGAGATGCTTTAACACGTCAGTCGTGGTGTTTCAAACGCTTGAGAAAAACCTGCAGCGGAGGGCTGACGGCTGTAGCTGCTGATGCTACAAGAAGTTTATCAGGAGCCCCAGATAATAACGTGTTATCGCCGTGTTTCAGTTCATGCATCCGTCATAGATTATAGTCTGAACAGGCTGAACAGTTAAAAATGAATCTTTACATAAAGCCACTGTGTGAGCTTCAGATTACAGCATCTTTTAAGAAACACACTGAAAGACTGTAGTTTTTTTTTTTTTACTTTCAAGATGTTGAATCTCTTTTAGAGTTGAACCCTTTCACCCTGAACATTTAGCTGCTGACAGAAAGTGACATGTCAATCAAATCACCGTAATTCCTTGGCCATTTGGGCTAACGATGTGATTCCAGCTGATTCTTCCGTACACTACCGTAACGTAGGTAATATGTACGGAACGCTGCACGTCAAAGCATGACTCCATTCCCCTGCATTACTGCCATAATGTATGTAATATATACAAAACCCTCCACGCTTTCAGAATCAGCTAGAATCACGTTGTTAGCGCAAATGGCAGAGGAATTACGGTAAATTGGTTTATGCTAGTCACTCTGTATCACCGGCGATATTCTCAGTGTTAGAGGGTTATATTAAATACTATTTTAGGATATTATCTAAGGGAACAATTATAAAATTTTGGGCAATATCAGAAAATTCAGTTAAAAACAAACAAACCAGTAAATCCCGATTTCTTGGAACTGGCAAATATTTTAACAAAGTAGTGTTGCAATTTCACCTACAGAGGGCAACAGTGTTCAATAGAGCTGGATCGCTATGTAATAATCTAATAATAACAATCTAATCAACTTATTAAGCAACTTATACTGTGAAGTTGTGCTGTGTACCTGGACAGAGGATATTTTTTCCCAGCTGCAGCGTGGGGGTCCTGCTGGCGAATGGCCCGGATGGCAGTGGGTGCTGTAAACATGGAGGACGCTCCGTGTTCAGACAGGACGCGGAAGAAAGCCCCCGGGTCTGGAGTCCCTACAGGTTTACCCTGTGATAACGCAGCACACACAGCCACAGCTGGTTAGTTTACAAAACGCTGTATCAGCGAAAGGCGTGTTAATCTCACAAATGTAAATAGCACGACTCGAAAGCAAATACAATGAAAGATTATCACTGTAGCCCGAAAACCACTACAGCGACGTTTCTACAATGTTCCACTTTCCAAACTGCAAAGCATGAATATTCATTAAGCATCTGTTTAAAATGGAGAGGCACACTGGAAGGCTGCCTTCCAGACAGATGGGCCAGAAATCCATGGATTAGAAAACACAGTTGCACAGGAGCAGTCTGTCTAAAAGAAAAGATATAGACAAAGATATAGACAAAAGGAGCCCGCAGGCAAAGGCCTCCGACAGCAATTTCCACAGTGTTTCCGATATTTCAAGTAGCCCGTCCCCACAGCGAGATCACAGCTGCAGACGAATAACAACGGTAAACAGCGGCAGTGAGTTCTGGCTGTCATTTTCGCCCTGGATAAATATTTGCGTCTGCGCGCCGATCAGAGAGCAGAGAGGAAAAAGGTTGGCCTCGTCGTGCCTGGAGATAGATGGGCTGTGAGAACAAGAGCCACGTGAAACAAGCAACGTGGCTGAAGTCAAACATTGATTTAAGGAAGGCAGATTAATTCATTGCCCAATAGAGTTGCTGCCTACGGGTGAAAGAACATCACAGCCTTAATGCAATCGGTGGCCCTCGACGTTACAAACACACTGTACGACACACACACAGGCAGACACACACATCCCTGTGAGGCTCGGTCGACAATTTTTTGTGCTAATAAAAATCCATATGATAAACGGCCTGTGTGGAGACCGTACTCTTGCAGGTCATTTGTCGTGGAGTCAAAGAAAATAAACCTGGAGTAATATGAAGCATTAATATTACATATCCATGCAGAAAATGTTACATCAAACGTTTATTCTTCTGCTATTTATATAAACAAGACACATTTAACAGAGAGATTAAAAGAAGTTTGACAATATTTAAATGAGATGATATAAGACCATTATTGTCATTATTGTTTTCTCCATATGATGAATTTTAGCTATTACACGGCACAGTTAAGATACCAGAAAGCACCCAGAGAGCACAAACCATGTGTTTAGATTTTCAACAAAATCCATTAACGAGTTAAGACTTCTTAAAACCATTACAAGAAATAGGGATTGAGTCGGATTTCGGTACTTTTCAGGGACAGGATCCCATCTTCTGATCTTGCTGAGGATGAATTATTGAATTATTTTTTTCCTTGAGTAAAACCCTATCTCTCAAAATAAAATTCATCAAAATGTGTTCAGCAGTTTTTCCGTAAAGCAGACAAACAAACCAACGCAGGCAAAAACACAACATCCTTGGTGGAGGTAATTATCTGCGACTTCAATCAGTGTTTACATGATAACACTAAAACACTGCTTTATCTCAACTACAAAAGACAGTTGCTTTTGAAATATTAAATCCACTGAATGTATTCTGTAAGCTGAAATTTCTTTTGAATGCTGGGGCTGGACGGTGTAACTACATGTCCGGGTGAGAAATTGACTGGAATTAGAAGAGAAAAGAAATTAAAGGATCAAAGGTTGGAGCAGACGAAGCTGCAGTTTGTCTCCTGACAGACTTCAGCAGCCTGAATAAAACAAGGATCAAACAGTTCACCACATCTTGAATTGAGTCCTGGCCCACTTAAACTGGTGTCACTAACCAAATATGGAAGTATTCAGTTCACAGAGCCAACATCCAACGGACATTAAGACCTGACTTGTGCAGATCTTTCATGTTTTTCGGTACATCTTCTTGTTTTTCTTGCTGTTTTAAACACTTAGCTTCTACACTTTATATCCAAGGACGTACCTCATAGAGAATTGTGCTGTTACCATGTAGCAAAGGACCATAGCAGATATACGAGTGGCCGACCACCCAGCCCAGGTCCGATGCTGCCCACCAAACCTGCAAAAAACATGAGTACAGTATTACTTTTGTACAACCCTGTGATGAGATACACTGCTTAACAACATTACCAGTGTCCTTACATTACATCTGCCTGGTGAAAAATATGAAATAACACCCTCATCCTTGAAGGCACTATAAATGTAAATCAAACAGCATGTGTTGTATGAATGATAAATGCGCCTGAAAATAAAAAACAACAGGTTAAACATAGTCCTAATGCATTAAATGGTAATCAGATTTTCTTTGAAGTGGAGAGACAATCCATCTCTTTGTTCTCAAGAACAGCACTAACTCAGAGGAGGATGCTTTATGGCCTTACGTCTCCAGGACTGAGTCCATAAATATTTGACATGGTCCATTTCAGCATCACGGCGTAGCCTGCAGTGTCTCGCACAACACCCTGGGGGCAAGATAAGAAAAACATCAAGCTAGTGACAGGTATTGCAGTAAGCAAAGCAGCACGGGTTTAACATCAATTTAAATGCAGCTGCTGTACTGAAGGGGACAGTATTGTGTTTCCATATGAGTGCTTCTCAAACCCACACCAGGATCTGCCTTTTACTAGTTAATTGTGCTGTCTTAACATTTTCCAGTAAATAAGTGTGTCCTCAAGTCCTCGTGTCCACAAGTGCAGAGATTTTCTCCTCAAAGTTATGGTTTCCTTACGGCAATAGCTGAGAAATTCACCGCGGCTCACACAGGGAAAAAAGCTGGCAATAACAGCACTATTAAGCCCAGGAAGTAGCCAGCAGGAGGATATTTTATATCATCTGTTGGTCAAAGACAAAATGATGCTATTCGAAAGGAGAGAGGCGGGTTTTTTTTTTTTTTATTTTAAAACTGCCTGCAGGTAATTCCTCCTGCAAGAGCTCCAGCTCCTGCTGAGGAAATGTTGCGTCTTATTTATGTCACGGTGGTGGTGTTTAGATTGGGGCCTGGATTGTTTGGCGGAGTCAAAGATCAGATGAGTCACACTGAAGATCCACCGAGACCTGACAGCCTTTAGACAAACAAAGCTATAACTCTAACTATAAATTGTCCACGTTAGATCTCAAACTCAACAGGCCTCATTCACCAGTATCTCCCGAAGGATTTTCTTAAATTTGTCCTCATGAAGGGTCCTAAGACAAAGTCTACGCAACACAAAGTAAATTTTCGCCTCGTGTTATTCGCATGAATAGCCACTGGCCTCATTTTGGAGATTACGTCATACGTGCATGTTTGCCCTCAACAGCCAATAGGGTACTTCTTCGGGAAACTGTAACAACCGCTACTTCCCCCACCAACAATAAATGAGACCGCTAGTATTACTGCCTTTTACCTGTTGTGGAAGTCCCAGAAATTACAGAACTGCACGGTGTCTTGGTTGTATCCCAGTACAGAGTCAAAGTCGTGTCATAAAGCTCTGGACGGCCACAGACTGCAACAATAAGCTTGTTTGCATCAGGGAATCTCAACACCGATTGTGTTTTTTTAATCAAACCATGCAATGAAAATTTTTACCTCACAGTAGAACTTCGTCAACTTGCGCAAATTTGCGTTGACTTGCTTCCTTGCGTTCATTACTTATGTAATCACACTGTATAAGAAATCCACTTCACGTTTTGTGTGAACATAGCTTAAAGTGTTGATAATTGGTAGAAATGTTGGTATCTGGGTTTGGAATGAGGAATCCTAATCCTTCGTAAGTACCAATCATTTCACGTTAACGCCTTGTAGCTACTTAACTACTTGATTGAGCAACTTATTGACCAAACAAAATGTGAAGCTTTGGACTGAAAACATAAGAAAACTGTCAGTAACTCAACAAACCAGCTTAACAATAAGGTTTGACCTCAAATCTGAGGCCCAAGAAACAAAAACCCTGAAGATGGACGCAATTAACCACAAGATAACTGATTTCTATTCTTCTCCTTTACCTTTGGTGTCCCAGTGGTGCCAGATGTGTAGAGAACATACAGAGGATGGTTGGAGGGCAGAGGGATGCAGTCATGTGGTCGAGCAGTGGCCATCTCTTCGTCCCAGTCCAAACTCAGCTCTGGATCCATCGATACTTTCTCCTGAAGCACAAATAAAGAAGATGCACTTATTTGTATTCTAATAAAACCACTATAAACAAAATAAACTGTTACAGGCTGCAGCTGCTCTACAGCCCCAAGTGACTGTAAAATATCTCTGAGAGTTCATCTTTGAGTTATTTATCAATTTACCCACTCTGATGGGTAAAGTTGTGGGTTTTTTTTTTACTTTTTTCAGTTGAGGAAAAAGTGGCAAAGTCTCTCTACTCCTCGCCTCAGAAGTGACTGGGGGGAAATAAATTCTCACAAGTCAAATAAATATATATATATTTTTTATCTGCTCCAACTCCCATCTGTCATTACAATCTCGCCAGCAGAGGTGGTTTCAGGTCATAGATTATTGCCCCTTACATCTTCGGCTGCTGACACTTTTTCTCATTTCAAACATAAATATCTCTTTGATACTTGATTTCATTAACATTTCATCGCTCCAGTAGCTAGAAGAAAAAGAGAAAAAAAAAAACGCCCCGGTCACTTTCTTCTTTGGTTTCCATAAAAGAGTGTCAAGACTAAGATATCATCAATAGCACTCAGAGTCTTGAGGCAAAAACAGGCATCCGGTAGAAGCTCCAGCTTTCTGAAAATGCACAGCTCTTTACTCATTTCCCAGCCGAGCCAGAATAAAACTTGGCTGATGAACCACAACCTCTTCCTTACTGAATTCACTGATTGATAAAGCAGCTGCAACCACCTTCAAATTGGTGCTTCACATGCATGATCTTATGGGATTTCCTGTTATTATGAATATCCTGTTCAGTGTTAATGGCCCTGTTTCCACTGTGTATTTAAACACACATAAAAGTAAAATCCCTTAATTCAGCAGCTCTGTTGCCAACTTGAGGAACCGAATCAGATAAAATAAATCAAATAATGTTAATTTAGCTACACCACAGAGTTGGACAGATGCAGATCTAAGTGGCTCGTCGATGGCGGTAATTTAATTTGAGAAGAGCAACTTCAATACTGTGCAACCAATTTTCAGAATCCCCAAACATAAAACTCAGCTTTGTTTAATTTATGTCTGTAAACAAGAGAAGATGAACCAGGGAGCAAACTGATAAACTGGCATGAGGGTGAAGACAAGACAGAAATACCTTAAGATCCCCTCAAAAGAACAAGTCCACCAGAGCATAGCTTTACACTTTTACTGGCTGCAGTGGCATTTTTTGGAGTATTTTAATATGCAATACCTCAACCCTTAGATCCCAAATTTGTCCATAATAATTAAATATTTACTAAAAAAGCTTTTGTTTTTTTCACATATATTTCAAAATAAAGAAATTGCATAACTGTTTCCCTCAAATTTGTAAGTGTAGCAAAGTTACACAATATCCTTTGGAACCACAGGAAATTTATTTGGAGTGTATTTATAACATAACAAAATCACATGACAATCCCATGAGACAACATGTTTCCAAAGCAGGAAGTGATTTGCATACTGGATTCTAACGCTTCTATTAATCGCACAATTTTTACAGGATTTCTACTAACTCAAGGAAGTTCGGTTTCCCTGCAAGGAAACAGCGCTCCAGGACATGCTGAATATGGGATGAATACGTGTAAATCCTCTGATTTAATATGCAAAAGGAATTATTGCTTCATCTTATCTGGTTCCCATTCTACCGGCATTTAAACATCGATATGCAAATGGGAGCGCCGGTGCATTTGTCTTTATGGGTTAAAATGTAAGGCTCATGATGGCTGCAAAAACCCTCTGGCTCAGTTTCAATGATTCATGATTGAAAATTACAATTGTTAAACCAAAGTCAATTAGAGGTTTTTGGAGGCCGTACCTAGTGGCCATTGCTGGTACTACACCTTTTTTTTTTGCTCTTTCACACTGGTTCACTTTGAGACTTTGTGGCTACATGTATCTTTTATAAACAGCCTAAACTTACATGGCTGCTGATTCACAGTTTGCAGACAGTTTTTAACTTTTCAAGCCCATGTCTAAAGAATAAACATTGATCTTAATGCAGGCCATTATAATGTGTATCTGAATATAATTATTCTGCAAGACTCTGTTGCCTCCAAACTGGAGCCAAGCCAAGCTGCCTATGTCATCCGCCAGCCTCCATCCCCCAGCTGCAAGCATGCTCCGCACATTTTTCAATGTCTTATTCCCACCAGCTATAAATCTTATCTTTTGATTTGTATGGATTTGTTATAACTATCCTACCAATGACAAACATTTGGCCAAAACAGGAAAATAATCCTTCAAATTCAGATGAATGATGCAACCCCCTCGCCCTGGGAATATCTTTCCTCCCAAAACCAGCAACACCGTGACTAAACTGATCAGATTTACATATGGCTTCAATATTTTAGATACATTCTGTTACACACCCTGCATGTTTAGAGACAGCACTGCACTGTCAAGTTTAGGCTTATGGTGCTTTGTGCTTCTTACCATGTTAGGCCTGTTGTAGATGAGGACTTTGGAGGGTCTGTGAGAGCTCAGCTCTAACGCCTTCTTCACCAGAGGGATGTACTCGACTCTCCTGCCTGGCTCGATGCCAAACGAGGCTGTAACCATCAGCTTGGGCTGAAGGAGAGATCATTTGAGAATCTGGATGCGTTAACATGTCACAGCATCATGAAAATTTTCAACAGCTTTATTAGAAACAGACTCGAGTGATCATCACAGTTGAGCATTTGTTTTGCTGCATTTTTAACAAGGTATTAGTGATGCGGGTCTGATGCCAGCGTCAAGTCAAACACAGTTCACATGAGACTTATTAACATGCATGTGAGTCAGGAATAGAGTTGTAGGCCTCGAACACACCTGAGGCGTTTGTAGAATCAGCAGCAACGCCTTCGCCTTTTCGGATTTAAAGTTTGATGCACATAGATCAAAACAAACTACTGAGGAGATGAACCCAGACTGACCCACTGAGTCATGCAGGAGTTTTCCAGTGGCAGTTGTATCTGTATCCTCAGCAGCTACAGAGGCTAGAAAAGTGTCTCTGTGTTAAATTTAGTTTCATTTCAGTGTCACTACCTTGTTCCTGTTTGGATGTGATAATATTATTGAGCTTGAAGTTGCACTGAAACTGCTTTTTGAGACCATCTCACTTCTGTATCGTGACATATGTCAGATAAAAACAGAATATGGAGGTGGGACAAAATGTTTGGAGCAATGTGATTGGACCACTGAAACACAACAAAACCCGACAGCTAGCTAGCTATTGTTACTAGAAATGTTTCTATTGTTGCTGTATCACATTGTTTTGTAACTGTTCCACTGGCAAACCAGCACGATACCTTAATTGTAAAAGAAGATGGAAATGTAAAGTTTTTATCACCAAGTTAGAAATGATTCAAGTCAACAACATTTTGTGGCTTTTTGGCACAATAACTATGACATACAATCCCAACTTTAGAAAAACTCCATTGGTTAACTCATTCCACTGGTTACACTATTAACCCTTTGACATCAAGCGTATCGCCAGCGATACAGAGTGACTAGCATAAACCAACTTACCGTAATTCATTGACCATTTCCGCTAGCAACAAGATTCATTTTGTATATATTACATATATTACGGCAGTAATGCAGGGGACTGGAGTCATGCCATGATGTGCAGCGTTCCGTACATATTACCTACATTACGGTAGTGGACCGGCGCTCCACTTGTCGGCTTTCAGAATCAGCTGGAATCATGTCGCTAGCGCAAATGGCCGAGGAATTACAGTGATTTGATTGACACGTCACTTTCTGTCAGCAGCTAAATGTTCGGGGTTAAACTGCACTCATTGGTTTGTGGACTCGCACCCTGAAGCCAGGAGTTTGGCATTTGAACGTCACCATGCCAGGTTTTTTGGGATCCAGACAAGACTATATTTGGATATGAAGGGAGGAGTGAGAAGCCAGCATCTAGTGGTCATCAGGGGTATTGCACTATTTGCACTTCCAAATTGCTTTCACTTTCAATACCCTGTTGCTTTGTCAATTTGTATATATAGACTATAACTGCGATATTCATAGTGACGCTGAACAAGTATCACTCACTCACTTTTTCACCACTTTATGCTCAACTGCAAAGAGGGATTAATTTCCACACAACCCTAACAATTGTAGAGTGTGTTTGTTCATGCTGTATGTAGATTCTATTAACTACCCAACTGAGAATAATACACTTCAATATTAGCTGTCGCCTCAAGTGCACCCAAACAATTACAATTTAAACACTTAATCAACTAGCTTGGCAATCATAATAATACTCCCTCCGATTTATAATGGCATAAACAAATCACTCAACAAAGATTATTATCTTCAGAATCACCGCCTGCCAAAACATCAGGGCAGCACAATAATTCTTCCACTGTCATGTTAAAAAAAATCTGAGTGCAGATGGGACTGACATCATTTGAAAAGAGAAGGCAAGCCAAGTGCTTCCCATTGCGAATGAATCATTTTGAGCTTAATGAAACAAAGAAGCCTCAGGCACCTCACGCTTTTTGTATTTCACACATTTTACAGGATTCATGGCACACATTACTAATGGCATACGAAAACTGGAATTGTAAGAGTGTTAGCTGCAGCCATATTATTGCTCCTGCACGTGTAGAAAATGAACAAAGATCCCTATACAGTACGTAGGATTTAATGACTTACCAGGGAATGACTTATTAAAAATTTACTGTTCCTGTTGTTATTGCTTAAGAAAAGATCAATATCAACTAACCTTGGCATGATCGATGCGGACGGAAAGCTCTTTGGAGGCAAAGCCGCCGAAGATGAGGCTATGTGGGGCGCCGATCCGAGCACAGGCCAACATGGTGAACATGGCTTGGGGCACCATGGGCATGTAGATGACAACGAGGTCTCCCTTCTGTACCCCATTCTTTACCAAGACTCCCGCCAACCTGGACACCTGGATCGAGATACAGAGGAAACAATGCACAGCGTGAAAGGATTTCAACAGATGGATTTCTCACTTGTTCAGTTCTACTGCATCAAACCTCCAAACATCAAGACTAGAAGCCCTGAATTTCTGATTAACACTGAGCTTAGTTTATGAATTATTAATGTTAAAAAAAAGGTAAATTTATCCAAAGTCCATTACTGATTACCTTCAGTTAAAGCAATCAGACAAATGAAAGGACTCCATAATCACTTTGGAGATTTAATTGTCTTGTAGCCCTGGGACAGAAATCTGCCAAAAAAGAAAAAACTATGGCAATACTTTAGTCCATTTACAAAGCCTCTGATTATAGTGCACGCTGCTGAGTTTGAACTGAAGCGTTTGTTCAACTGTCAGTCACATTAATTATTTCCCTTTTCCTCTGTTCTTTTGTTTGTCTGTCTTCCACACTAATGTTGGCCTCAATCCAGTTGCTATGGTGGAAAAAAGCTTGACCAGCATCCTCTGCTCAAAGATGCTAAGTGTATTTACTGTCATGGCAACACAGACAAATTCCACTTTAAGCACTCAAAATCCAAACAAAGCTTGCTTGCATGTCTCAAAATCCATTTTTTTAACCACAAAGCCAGACGAGGCATTCAGAATGGGATTGAACTCTTAAATGCAAAATACTATTTACCTGGTCCTGAAGTTCTCTGAAAGTGATGATCTGTTTAGTTCCAGTCACTGGACTGTCATAAATGACTGCAGGCTGGTCTCCACGGCCACTTTCTACATGACGATCCACAGCATTGTAGCACATGTTGAGCTTTCCTCCAACAAACCTGACAAAGAAGCACATGTTCAACCACATATAGTGTAAGTTTTGTAATATATAAGACAATTATAAACACATACAGTTTCTAAATGTGAATTAGTGGCCAAAAACTAAGCATAATTAATGAAACCAACTCAGCAAAAACCCTATGCATTTGCCAGGAGTACACTGCAAATCAGTGTTCTTGATCAGGCAACAGTATCATCTCATTCTGGAGCTCAGCATGTGGATGAAGAGCAGCAAGCAGGTTGAGCAGATGGTGTCTGGGATCTGCTGTTTTGAAAGCCAGAGAGAAACAGGGGGGCTGTGTCCATCATTTTCAGCTGCACCAAAATTCAGACACCTCTACCTTTCCCCAGCGCGCTAAATGGCATAACTGACAAATCCCTCCCACCAAGCAACACAAACAAAAAAGCTTTTCTCTCCATTCTCAGAGCAGACGGGTGTGAGGGTGTACGTGGGCTGTTGTGCATTTTAATATTGTTCAGCTTTTCTTCAAGCAAACGTGCTGCTTAGTTTTAAACAGAAATTGTATCCATCTTGCAAACATACTACAATGACTTTGGGTGTCAGTTGTACAGCTAGGAGTTAGCACGGTTAGCTAACTAGTATGCTAACGTTTGCTGGTAAGCTAGCAATAAAGGCTATAGGTCTGCCAACTTTCAAAACACAGTTCACTTACAGTTTTTGAAGACATTTCAAACATTATCTCCAACGCTTCCACTCAGACTCAGAGAATTTACCTTACAATTGAGTAAATAATATGGTGCGAAATTTCTGTTTGGCTAAATTTTTAAGTAGTTAAAACAAAGATGGCACCAGGAAGTGACATAGAGATATAACTAAATGAGTTTGTCACAAGCAAAATGTACCTGTGTTTTATTATTAAGATCATTTTTGTAACCAGTATTTCATATTTTTGTTTTATTCTTAGATGTTTTTCGTCTGTCAACGAAATATGTTGGTTCAACAGGCAGATTTGCGTTAGCAGGAACTACTTTTACGTCTTCTTACTTCTACATCTTCTACTTCTATGTCCCCTTCTTCTGCTTGTACTTCGACTACTACAACTTGTACTGTCTTCTTCTTCTTCTACTACTACTTCTACCACTTGTTTTTTAAAAGCTTTATCTAACAGATGTACAAACAACACGGCGGAAGTTTACAGAGTATAAACAACAGTGATAAAGATAAATCTGAACAAAGTGCATAAGAAGTACAAAATAGCAAATTGCTGTACTCACATACAAACAGTGAACAGGGACTAGGGCTTATTTTCAAAATCATATTCAACCGTGTTTACTAAATCTAATTCAGTTTTATTTTTCATAATTTTGAGGACTTTGCCATATAAAATAAATTCATAATGAAACAGTTACCTTCAGGGATTGTGATTCATTAATGAAAAATTTACCAAGGATTAGGATATAATGCATAGAAAAATAAATGGTCAATAGTTCATCTCTTCTACTACGAGGCTACTTCTTCTCCTCCTGTTAATTGGCGGTTGAAAAACAGCTTTCAGGCGCATTACCGCCACCTTTTGATTTCAAGTACAGTAAATTATTTCTCAATCAATCAATAATCAGAAATCAGAACATTTCTAGGCTATATATTCTATACGAGAGTTTCAGGTTGGTCAAATTCTTTCTTATACAGTGTGACCAATCATATTGTAGCTATATCACCTATCCCCAAAAACTCTAATTGCAATTTATAGTTGAGTACACTGTAAATTTCAATATAATCAATCACACTGATTAGGGAAAGAAGAGATTGAAATTTAAACCTACACAGGCTCCCAGAGGTGGGATGAATAAAAAAGGGATATGTAACTGAATTAGTAATGATCACCAAAACTCTGCTGTCCAAACTTTCATGGTGAGTTGGGATTTCAATGTCAATGTGACTTTATCGTGGCAGAGGAGGATTTGGCTTATTTAAGGAAATAGGTGACGTAACGCTAGAGTTGTTTACACAGTTTTATTTTGAGACACAGTTGTGTTGGTGTGTTGCAGTAATATGAATTGTGCCACGTTGTGTTTTCCACTTGCAGCGCTGAAACCTACCAGTTTGGGAACACCGGGTCCTCAACTTGCAAAGTTTTACTCCACGGTTCAAACCAGTTAATGTCCTGTCCCACGTCCCCCCAGAAGGTCTCGGGGCTGTCCCTCGCTGCGGTGAAGGCTCGGCTGTACGCACTGTCGGATGCATAGTTCGTGCAGCACCGGCGGCCGAAATACGTGTGAATCCCTGCAGATGCACGCGCTCCTGCAGCTCTAACGCCCCGTTGTTGTTGTTGTTGTTGTTGTTGTGCTGCCGCGCAGAGAGTCCACAGTTTCCTCTCCAGTGTCCTCCTCCGATGGACAGGAGCGCAGTGATTCAGGCGCACTATGTATTTTATTTGGAAATGCATCGCTACTGTAGTTACTTCACAAAGTCTACTTCACGTGTTTTCTCCTGCAGGTTACAGTCCTGCTTTTACGAGTCAACGACTTTGTGCTACGTCATCTAGGCCTACTTCAAGGGAGTGAACTTCTGCAGAAATCCTTTTCAGAGCCTTCAAGGAATGCGAACTATGAACTGGATGTAGTTGATGCAGGAGGAGCTTTGAGTCCCAGTCAACTCTGTTACACAACAGCACTGCACACTGCCAAAAACTGGCTAATAGGGAAACAAATAATGAAGTGATTGTTGCATTTCAAAGTAAAAAAAAAATCTATTTAAATGCGGTTTGTATGCAACACATAATCCCTAAGATGTTTTGCAGGAATGATGTTTATCCTATAGTATGCTTTTATTGTGCAAAACAAATATTAATATGTACTCAACATAAATGTGAACAAAAATCCCAGAGTTGAGTCACACTCAACACTATTACACAACACACACAAACGTGCACTTCAAAGTTTAAAAATGTCATTTCATGTGGTCAGAGTGCAGAGTTTTAACCAGCATATGCTCATTATGCCAGACAAAAATAAAAAATCCTCAATACTGATATGTGCTAAACATAATTATAAACCAAAGTCCTCAAAGAACACAAACTATGAACTGAGTGTAGCTGATGCAGGTACGAAATCTGAGTCCAAATCACACTTTTGAACAATATAATATTTTAGGAGTAGCCTTTTATCAAGAAGAAATCAACAATAATGATACGTACTAAGTATAAAAGTGAAGTTAACTCTTCAAGCTCTCAAGGAATAAAGACTATGAACTGGATGTAGTTGATAGAAATGAGCTCTAAGTCACTATTATGCAACATAAACAGCTCTGCAGACAGACAAAACCCGCTGTTTTGGAAAAACACTGTGGAGGATGCACTTGAAATAAGGAAAAAACTGCAGTTTGTGGCAACATATAAACACCAAAAATTTGCACAGGAAAAGCTTTTTAACCTATAGCATCTTTTCATCATGCAACAAGAGAAAAGTCCTCAGTACTGGCAGGTACTGAATGTAAATCTGAACCAAACCTGAATGCAAAATATGAACTATGATGTAGTTGATGCAGGGGGAGCTCTGAACTCATTTCCTGTGGCCTGCACGCAACTTTAATATCAAAATCCCCATTTTTGGCAACACTATTTTCCAGACTAGCCTTTTATCTTATAGCACGTGCAAAACAAGAAGAAATCCAAAACATTGATATGTACTAAGTGTAAATATGAAGTTAAATCCTCTAAGCCCTCAAGGAATGAAAACTGTGATGTGGATGTAGTTCACAGAAATAAGCGTTGACTCACTATTACACAACACAAATAGTGCTGCAGACTGATGAAACTGGATGTTGAAAAAAAGATGTGTGATACTGCAAAAGATGCACTTCAAAGTTAAAGATGTTTACATTTCTCCTTTCATGTGGTCTGCATGCAGCTTCACCTCACAAAGTTTAATCTCCAGGACATTTTTCAGGAAGAGCCTCTGAACCTATAGCATCTTTTTCAAAATCAGTAAATATTAATATGAGCTAAAATCACCAAAGCCTTAAAAAACATGCAAACTATGAGCTGGATGTGATTCAGCGCTGTTTATAGAAAAGATGTGTGATACGGTAAAAGATGCATTTTTTAAAAAGTACAATTTTACATGCATGCACTTTAAAATTAGTTTTTAGCGAGACAAAATTAACACCCATTCCTCACATAGCAAGTGTATTACAAAGGCGAAATCCACAATATTGATATGTACTCTGAGCTCTTGTTGTACTAGAAGTATCATTAAATTTTCAGTGTCCTCAGGGTGATATCAATATTCCTCTTCCAGTGCAAAATGCAAATGCGCAGCTTTAAACTGATTAGGGAACGCATTCAACGGCTTGCTTGAGGATGTTTATGAAAATAATTGGGCATGCTGAGTTGAGTCAATTAAAAACACAAAATGTTTCCATCTCTTGTTAAAGCTGAGTCACTTTGTTCTGCTCTCATCTCCATAACTTGTGCGATCATGTCACAGCTCTGCGGCCAATCAGAAGGCGTTGTGCACGTTTCCTCTGGTTCATGAAAGCTGATGGTAAATACTCGTAATCCAGCAAAACCCTCCCCTCCCCTCTGGACATGGCCCCTGCACACGGTGACCCAGGTTGAGTAACTCATCCATCTGATATTTCAGCTCATCTGTTTCTATTTATAAATGCAGAGCAGCGTTTTGCAGCAGAAGGTTCTCGAGGCATCGTGAACTTTCCAGGGAAGCAATTACACCTGATGTGTTCATTACACTTCTCACCAAACACGGGAGAAAGACATCAAAAATAAACACTACACTTATGATTGTTTTTGTACAGTTTCATTTTTTTTTTATTTAATATTCAGTATCCTCAAAACCCTCCTGTTAATGGTATGATCAGCATCAAACTTCCCCTCCTAGTCTGAAGCAGTGTCATCACTGTTTACGTCATAGAGATGATGATCAGGTTAATTGGACGTGGCAGTGACAGTGGAGACTAAAACAGGTCAGAAATGCCAAATTTGGACTATTTATCTGACAATATTTATTTATTTTAAACCCTGCCACCCTTAATATTTTTATATTTTCATTATAATTTTCCCCCAAGAAATGAAATTAAAGAAGATAAACTGATGGTAGTGATATCAGTATTTATCTGACCATATTCGTGAAGGTTGTTTTGAGATGATTAAACAAGCAAAGTGACCCAGGAGAGTGAAACCAGGGAGTACTCGATTTGTGAACACCACATACTGAAGTTTTCACAGAAATATTTCATCTAATCCAACTTCAGAGGACTGTTTTTTTTGTTTTGAACATCCCATTTTTTTCAAGATTTGATCAAACCCAAGAGTATAAATCTGGGTGTAAACTCCTTTGCCAGTGAGTTTCATTTAAGAGGATGCTGTTCAGTCCACTCTTGCTTTTGAGTCTTTGATTTCTACTACACTCTTTACTCTTGCACATTTCATAACGAGGAGAGATTTACAGGCCCGATGTGCCTCGTTACAGTGGCTTACCAACGACTGGACAATAACTCTTTGAAAAAGAGGTTTATCTGCAGATCTGCTCTTACCTGATGAGGATGGAGCTATAATTACTGTAATTTGCTGTATAAAAAATGAATAGAGCCACTAGGACTCAAAAGCAAAGCCAGTGTGGAAGTGCAAAAATAGGCACAAGATGCTGGATCCAATTGACTTCAATTCAAAAATCCTCATTTTCAATCATTAAATACTCAGTCATTATATTTTACCACAACTCTTCCCCTCAGTGATCTGGTGGTTCATCATTAAAGAGATATTAGGCCTCGAAAGGAGGGAGATTTAGGGGCGGGGTTAGTTTGATTGACAGCTCTGGTCTCCAATGATTCACAGGTAGATTGTCAAAACGCCAGAGTTTTAGACGGCTAACAGGCTAACAAAGTAACAAACTGTCTAGATGGCAAACTAACAGGCTAGGAGGCTAACAGACTAAGAGGCTACCAAGCTATGTGACTAAGAAGCTAACAAACTGAAAGACTAAAAGGCTAACAAGCAAACATTAGCTAACAGACTAAGAAACTAACAAGCTAACAGGTCAAGAACTTAACAAGCTAGCAGACGAAGAAGCCAACAAGCTGAAAGACTAAGCTAACAAGCAAATGACATTAGCTAGCATACTAAGAAGCTACCAAGCTAAGTGACTAAGAAGCTAACAAACTGAAAAACTAAAAAGCTAACAAGCTAACCAAATAAGAAGCTAACAAGCCGAAAGACTAAGACGCTAATAAGCAAACAACATTAACTAACAAACTAAGAAGCTACCAAGCTGAACGTTTAAGAAGCTAACACGCTAACAACATTAGCCACTGGACAAAGAAACTATTTTTTAAAGGAGATGTTAGGCCTCCAGATTCATTCAGCGGTGAACTTGAGCCTCATACACATTGAGCAGTGTCTCTGGGTTCAAGGGTCAGACCCTCCTCCTCACTCCTCCCTTCCTATCCAAATATGGTCACTTCTGGCTTCTGGTGTCGTCACGGTGACTACATCCATGTCTTGTAAACAGTGGATGGTTGCTCCTCACAAATGAACATACCAGGAGGGTTAAACCTGTCACTGTCACTCTTACCTGCGGCTGTTTTTTCCTCGTTACCCAAAACTGATTTAATTTCCATCGCATTTCTAAAGAGCACATAAGTCTATATTCAAATCAAAACTCCTGACAGCGAGAGGATGCCTCCCTTCTCCTCCCGTGCTGTAATTTGTTCGGCCAAAAGGTCTCAGTAAATCACTGCTCCCCCCCGACCTCAACCCCC
>OOFC01001975.1:10369-21326 GCA_900323345.1 Pseudochromis fuscus | reverse complement strand
TGCCTCTGCCGCTCTGACGGACGACTGGCAGGCAGCTCGTTAAGATCGGCCCATCATTGCCACAAGGTGAGAGGGACCGCGGCTCTGCAGCAGTGTCTTGTCACAACATCCGCATAGAATATCTTACAACAGAGCTTGCCCGAGAGGTATAACATCGAGACAAATATGATATTGTGTTGATGCAGCATCGCACCTCAACACATAGCGCCTGGCCCTAATGAGGAAAACAGATTCCATTTCATTTTCAAGCTGAGTGATATTCTATTTGTTGCTGGTGCCAGAAAAGCCCGTGTAACTCTACAGGGTCTCTATAACAAACTGAAAGTCGAGGTCATTAACAATATTATATTGCTCTCCTATCAGGAGATACAGCGCTCAACTCAATTAACACCCCTTTGATTGTGATGTGTGGGCATGGTGAAAACACCAATTTTGTTCATCTAATTATTCAAGTGAGAGAAATATGATAATATAATGCAAATATTAATATGTTGCCCCCTGTGTTTGAAAGTGTTTTTTGCCATGGGAAGGCAATGGCCTAAAACCTTGTACAGATTCATGGCTCCCAAATTATGTGTGCTAATGACTTCAGGAATACTTCATGTGTTTAATATCATGTAAAACTTGTTAGCATCCTGATGTTAGTGCTGAGTTTAAAGCTTCTCTTTGCTGAGGTTCAGTCACACTGAGCTGTGGACATCTTGTCTTGTTATTTCTGTTAGGGCTGGACTCAGAAACATTCAGCATACTGTGTCTTTACAGATGGTCACCCCTCTGAAATGTTATTACACATGATGTTTTATCACATAATAGAAATGTTTTATGAGTGTTCAAACACACCTTCAGGCTTCAGAGTGTATGTTTACTATAAAAATCCATGCCATTATTCCATGAAAAGTATGATAATATATGTAATTCAAATGGGAAAAAGTCCAATCATTTACTCTCTGACCCAGTGAGAGTCTTTGTTTAACCATATTCATCTTTGAGATAGATTCCTTAGAGGTAAAAGTCCGAGGCATGACCATATATCTTTCTTTGATGAGGTGGTGGTGGGGGGGGACAGTCCTTTAACATGTCAGTGAATAAAAAAATGCATAAATTGAAAAGTAGTGCAATTATAATTCAAATGAAAGCTGGATTACTGTCCCTGTACACAGCAGTGGTTTGGAAATATCCCAAGTCTCACACCTCTCCAAACCCTTACTTTAAACAGGTGTAGCACACCTAAAAATAAAAGCAGTTTGTCCTCAGCCAGACTTTGTAAAAGGAACAAATTAAGTTGATGGACCAGATAACAGAGAGACGCTCCAGCAGCAGGTCAGTGCATCCACCTACACCATCCTCTCATCACTGTGGAAGCAGTGAGTCACGTATAAGGAAGAACTAGTGAAGCGAGAGTGATTTACTGTTCTGCAATACATAAACATATCTCTGTTAGCACACACACACACACACACACACACACAAAGATGTACTCGTTGCTCTCTTCCAGCCTCCAGTCGATCCCCCTGGACTGTCCTCAGACATTACTCACTGTCTTCCCGACTCCCTGTTGACTAGAGCCCCACTGTTTTAGCAGCTGGAGAAGTCGTGCTAGGGCTGTTTTCATTGTTTCCTTCTCTTCTGACTCTTGGCTTTGTTGTGTGGTGGAAGTCTTCTCGCAGCTCTGACAATTTCATCACCTGCTGGTATTGTCTGTGTGCCTTTCCTGCCTGCGTGTCACTGCTGGGTTTTGATAGGCTTGGGTGTTTTGCTTAAATGGCGAAGGCGGCATCACAGCCTTCAGGTGACCATCGCTCCAGGCTTCCCCCGAAGGCTGCTGTACACGGACACTCACAGTTCAGCTTGGTTGTGAGTCTGAGTTAAGTCTGTGCTTGACATGTCCTTAATCTTTTGGGATACTTTCAATGTCCTGCTGCCTCGCTGATATTAGTTTTTTAAGTTTTTTCTTCATAAGCTATTTAATCATCTCTGACCAGAGAAGTGCTAATCAAATGAGTTGATTAAATTTTAATCAAATGCACCATTGTTCGGAAAAAGAAGTGTAATAAATTCTGCTTGTCCTCTGATTTTGTTCTGTAATCACTTTTATCTGTACTGTTATTTGAAATAACACCAAGTGCAGAGCTTCGGTTATAATCTTGTTTCCTTTGTAATACCTCATCATTATTCCATTCAGAGTCTCAGTCAGCAGTTGAAGAGCAAAATAAATGTGAAACATTCATACACTTCTTCTTCTGTTTAGTTACTGCTGTTATGTAATAACAAAGGCTGAGTACATTACACTTTGCTACACATATATGAACACACTGGTCAGCCACTGATCAGAATGTCAAAGCAGTACATATCTAATAATGTTACTTACTAAGCTATGTAATCAGTGCCAGTTGTCTTACTGGGAAATATTTTAAAGGAGATATATTATACTGGTTGTCAGGGCAGTTTAAATAAGTCCTATTCATCCCTAGAACATGTCTGTGAAGTTTCTTGGTGAAACTCCACTTTGATCCTATATTTTAGTCTGCCTCAAAACACACTGTGACAGTTGCACTCAGTACAGGCTGTTTTTAGGTGCCTGTCGCTTTAAGGCGCTCCCCTCTGTTGCTCTACACTGATGTAAGGATGCCGTCGCTGTAACCAGGAAACCAGGGCAATGCGAGTAAACAAAAATGGCAGCCTGCGTATCGAAATGTGTGGGTTTTTACAACCTAAAACCCAGTTTTGGCTGCACTCATGTCACAGCTAAACTGCTCTTCTAATGGAGAAATCCAAGAAGGTGGATCCTACACTTCTGATGCTGTAGGAAACCACATAGGATACTGTGCAGGGATTGGCTAATGCAGCATCTGTCAGACACTGCCTGATGTATTGTTACGTCACAATACATCAGAATCCAGAACGGCTCGTTTGACCACTCTTCAAGCAGCTCACACAACAATAAAATGGTTTTAAAATCTCACTGTTAGTGGACCTGGAAGTCAGCCTAATAATAAACAGTATTTGCTGTTCAGTTAGATATTGGAAAACAAACAACAATCACAAACCTCTGCTGTAATTCTTTGCATTTATGTCAACTTTATGCCTGACTCAAAGACTAATTAAAACTTAAGCATCTGTCACAGCTAATACAGCGTATCTTCAGTACAGCTGTGATGCTGTTTTTGTTCGGTGTTGTTTTGCGGGCTGGAAGACGTGTAATGATGCGGGGGACTTTACATCCTGACTTGTTAACGGATTTCAAACCAAGCTTCTGCCAATTGTTTGTTTTCCTTCAGATTACAAAGCATGTGGAACCAATTTCTAACCAGTTTTATGTGAATAGGTGCATATTGACATAAAATTACAAGTGAGGGTTTCTATGGGGAGGAGACGAGGGAGGACTGTTGCACCGCAGCTGCACAGCTCTTTAACACAGTTTACTCACACTGAAGGATTCTGAAGAACTCCGGTCACATCTGATTCATTTTGGATGGCGACGTGCCACAGCTGTTTCAAAACAATAATCCGACCACAGTTAAACGGTTTGGGGCGTTGTGTTGGCACACCTGAGTTTCTGAATTAAAATTTTCACAGGCTGAGTGTTGTTATAATTGTAGAGGAACTTAGACAATTTGCATACATATCATAGTTCATAATTGAATCTGTCCAAAGCTGGAGGAACGTCACACCATCTGATGTGTTTTGATAGAAATAGCAGATGTTTTGTGTGTAAATGAGCTATTAGGAAAATCACAATTGGGAAACAAATGTAATACAACTGTGGTTACCGTGGTTACTTACTCTATAGATACATGCCCCCTTTTCATCTACTTTGTGTTTCATGTGTTTTCAATACACATTTTTATGGTAACTTGGGAGATTTTGTTTTGCAGAACAATAAATTCGTTACTGGATAAACATTGCCAGAAACCCTCTCACCACAGGTGTGTTTATTAAAATGCATTTGATCTGCCTGGACATACCAATTAGGATTAAGAGGGAAAACAAACTGCTTGAAGAAAGGACAGTGCTTTCTGTGTGAAGATTTTGCTGTCATACCTCCCCATTTCACTGCTGCAGCCTGTAAGATATTTAAAGCTGTTACAAAGCGTGTTGACTTGGGGGATTATACTGTCCAGAAGTGGTTGGAGCTCCTTGGGAGGAAGCCTGGGGGCTCTGTGTGTGATGGCAGAGATGAAGGAACAACCTGTTAGTCTATCAAATGTGGGTAGCATGAAGCGCTGAGAGGACTCCTCGTGCTGACAGCTGTGACTTCAAAGGATTTTGCCATATTGGAGACATTAGATGTGTTCAAATACAGCTGCATTAAATCCAACATTTATTGTAGGAGGAAAAAGGGATCAGGTTGAACACAACTACAGGCTTAACAAGAGGTACTAACAACGACGCAGCAACAGAGAGTGAAGGAAAAATTGCAGTTTTATTGACATGTAATACAAGTGGAGGGAAGTGACACTGGGATAAATCAAGTACAATATGGAGACAATAAGAAGAAAAACTAAACAAAATGTGCAGGATGAAATCATTGACCTTACAAAATGCAGTCTTTGTGGTAGTTTTGAAAATCTATATGCAGTCCATACACTGAGTCGCACACAATTTTTGAGTGCTGAAATCTATCTCTTTCTCCCTGTCTTTCCTCAGAATGCTCTGGACCACTGGGCATGGAGGGCGGTATAATCTCCAACCAGCAGATAACAGCCTCTTCCACCCACCGCGCTCTCTTCGGCCTGCAGAAGTGGTATCCGTACTTTGCACGCCTCAACAAGAAGGGCCTGGTCAATGCCTGGACTGCAGCTGAGAATGACAGATGGCCATGGATCCAGGTAAAGCACAGTCACAGGACACAGGCCGGTTCAGAGCCACACACTGAATTAAGACGCAGGCACCATATTAATTGTGCCTTTAAATAGTTGAGTTTCCTTCCGTGTAACTGTTGATTGTTGTTGATGGTTAGTAAAAATGGTTGATTGTGTACAAATGCAGCTTTTTTCTCCTTTTGAGTTAAACACAGTCACTGGAAAATTGATGGCTAACTTACTGGTAATAACGAGCCATTAGGATCGTGAGGAGAACAGATGCAGGTGTAACCAAGTGTGAGGAACAGCATGAAGAGACATAACTGTTTCCAGCTTGTGGATGATGTGTCTCCCTTTGTGGTTGTGGGTTTTTTGTTTTTTTTTTACCATTTACTAAACTGTGCCATCTCTTGTTTTGACGTTTTGTTGTGACATGCTCACAATTGTAACTGCTCTGGGACTGCTTTCTGTGTCATAATTTGACTTTGGCAAAGGTTCCCTAGCAACAAACCTATTGCAATTATTTAAAGCATCTCAGATTTATTTTTTTGTTAAGTGTTTTGTGTTAAGTGTGATCTGCAAATTACTGTGCTATCAGCAGAGAGATTTCATGGTTAATTTTTCCTTCAAAAGTGATATTAACAACAATTTTCCTGTTGTCCTTAACAGAAAAGAATGAACATAAATCCAGCTTCTTTTTATCCTTTTATCCCTCAGAGTGTTTCTATTACCCCCCAGAGGGCCTTCATCTGTCACAACTACACAATTGTGAAATAAAAAGAAGTTTTGTGTTTATAGCAGCGAAGTACTGATACGTAAAACTCTCTCTTAATCGAGCTTTGTTAAAGTTAACCTTCATGTGGCGCCGTTACTCTGTGCTTTTTGTCAAAGAGCTACATAGACAAGTTGTCACAATACATTACTTTGTGGTCCTGAATTATTTCTTCACATCCCTGTAGTTTGTCCTCACCTGTCCTCCTGCCCTGTCCACATTGTAGTACTTTTAATTTCTACTATTGCAGACTTCTAACCCTCGGAGCCTGTTTAGTAGGTTTCACTGTGTAAGGTGATGACTAAAAATGATCTTATTAAAGCTACTGCCCATTTCCTACCTGCAGCGTATAGGCACCTATGTAGAAATTAGAGGTGCACCGATCGATCGGTGAACAGATCACAATGATTGGCAAAAGGACCAATCATGTGACATGTACATTCTCACTGGTCTGTAGGGTACACACTGTTTTTGAGCAACCTGTTACATAAAACATAGTTTGCTGGTTAAACAAAGTCGGTTTAATAAAGAAATTTTGGTGACTTTATTTGAATATGTTTTTATCATCTACAAATTTGAATTCATAACAATAAGATTATAAATTTAGGCCAGCAGTATATTATTGATTTGGGCATAATACGCATTTATATGTGATCGGTATCTGCAGATCCAAATTTTTTGTGATCGGCCTAAAACATCCTGATGGGTGCACCTCTGGTAGAAATTATTGTCTGGATTTATGTAAAGCAAATCGTCACACATGAAGACCTTGGGCTGAAACAGCTGTAGCATATAAACCAACTGTCAGCTGACGTGTAGCCATGATATATGTATTTGCCCTCAGCTTCAGTTCTCTTCCAAGGATTACCCCAAAGACTGCACAACTGACTCTTCCAGATTGAAAGATATGATTATACACAGTAATTAATTTTTCTAGTTAATGAGCTATTATACAAATATCTTGTTTTTTTTCAGCCTGGTTACGTTCTTCTTACTCTTGAGTCACGACTGCGATGACAGACAGCAAACTTTGAAGCATGCTGTTGTCAGATACATGCTACACAGACAGTGAACCGTGAACATAGTATAATAGAAAAACATACTGCACTGTGACAGCATGATGGAGAAAGTGAAGCTGTATGTAACAACAAGAGAAGAGTAAGACAGGGCAAAAATGGATTTGTAAGAAGGGAAAAAAGAGAGAGAGAGAGAGTATAAAGAAACAGGCAACATGAGTGAGAGAAAAGGAGCCTGGCACATGGAGAGGGTGAGGAGAACGGGACATAAAACATTCAGGCGGTTTGTTTGACTTTAATGATGCCACGTGGGAGGCTGCGCAGGATGCTGTAGGCATTGTGTGTTTCTACAGAGGGCCTGGATAATTGGGACGTGAGTACAGAGGTGTACAGTCATGTCAGTGTTTTGGGATTATGCTAAGGAGTCGGTGGTGTGCTTTTGTTGTGTGGTGTGATGTGCTGCGACTGTTTGCGTGTCTGTCATAGGAAACTGCTTATACTGACAGATCACAACCCTATAAGGATAGGGTTCAGATTTGCTTGGCTATTTGTGAGGTTTGCTCTGGTGCAGGATGTGCAATATATGTCTTTGGATGTCAGCCAGTGTCAGCTCCAAACCTGAACAAATGAATCAATCATAAAACAAACATAGAGCAGAGAACATACTTTGAATAATACATCATAGAGTTTCAGACAAAGCATGCAAACACTCACTGTGCGCTTGTTTGTGTTCATGGTGGTTGGTGTGCTTTTAATTTCTGTGTGTGTGTGTGTGTGCGAGTTTGCGACTGTTCACACATCTCTGCACTGTGAGAACACGAGTTTTCCACAGCCTCGCCACGTCTAGCTCACACATAAAATTGCATTTGAACACTCAAGGGAAATATGCTGCCGGTCTCACCAATATCAGCAAAATATAGCTTCAGCCGGCAGTGCTGGAAGAATGAAACAATACAAATTACTTGTGACGGCTAAGAGGTTCTATACATATTTTAATGGGAGTCAGGCAGCTAATGACAAAAATGTTCCACTGCAGATCTCCATCAGTGTGGTCAGATGTTGTGGCATGTATGTGGTGTGTATATAAAACTCACCTAGACTCTTAGATTCTCCCTCCGTCAGGGGAGCTTTTCCCTTTTCATTCCAGTGCAACCTTAGTTATTAAAACACACTCCAGTTTTTTTTGGTGGTTGAAATGTGACCCTGACAAAGGCTTTGCTATCACAGTTTATTTTATAATCGCAGCATGACTCCGTGGCAGTAATTGAACAAACCCTTGGACACGTACACTTGGATGTTCAGCATTTTTTCTCATCGTCCTTGGCCCCTCTGAGATTTCCTCTCTAAACATATTCTTCCACCAAAATAAAGTCTGAGTTTTCAGGTCCTAACCTTACTGCAGCACCTTTAACACCGAGAGCAATAACCTCATGTCTGCTGTGAGTTATTCGTCAGTTTCTAACAGCACTGTGGTGGCTATCTGCTCCCAGTCAGAACTACTGTGGGGCCTATTTCTGGTCCTGCTACAGCATCTCAGTGGTGTTTAGATCTGGATTTCTTTGTTTAAAATTGCCATTTAAAATTCTTGGCACGTTTGCAATGCCCCTATGTCCAAATGCAATAATACCGTGTGTGTGTGTATCACTGGCTATTACTGTGGGGTTGTGGCAATGTCTGGATTATTTTCACTCCAGGCCCTATGAAAGGATATTAGATGAAAGGCCACTATGTATCAGGTCACTGTCTCACATGCCCTCTGATGGGTCACTGTGGCTATAGTTACTCTGTAAGGCCTGGTAACCTTACACACCAAATATCATGTAAAGTATTTTCACTATGTTCACAATCACAATGAGATAAATACGGCTTTTTAACTGTGTGTATGTGTTTGAGTGTGCGTTTCTCACACAACAGTGCCACAGGGCTCTTGGGTAGTTTCAAGGACAGACTAATTGTTACAATATTGTTGCAATTCCCTCTGCACTTTTGATCCCAGCGTGTAATCATAGGGACATATTTCACTTTATGCTTTTTTTTTTTTACGTTTGCTTTTGACCTTTGTATGTCTGCGTATATATGTGTGTGTGTGTATGCACGTGTGTGTGATGTGTGTGTCTGTGTGGCAATAATTAACAGTCTGAACAAAATACATGATGAAAGTAGGTCCTGTTGTCTGTTAGATTTCAATAGGCTAGATGAGCTCTGAAGAAAGATAATAGATGATAACGTCTTTTAAAGTTTTTTTGTGTTATTTATTTATTGTTAGTTGATGGCTTATAGGTTTAGAGGTACTGATTATATTGTTGAGAATATTCTGGATTTCTGAATTGTCCATTTTGTCAGGGAAATGTGAATAACAGCATGATTCCCCATTGCACAACTTGAATGAATCTACATAAAAAGATGAATTCAAACAATGTTTAAAGCTGTATTTTTACACATTGACAGCTTCTATCCTTCTTCACTGTAATTAAAATGTGCTTGTTTTCATCTTTGCTGTTAATAGCGTCACTTTGCCTGTGATCTAAATGGACCAATGGATTATCAAAGACGAAGGATTTATTTAGCTTAACGTAGAAAATGGGTCCAGTTATCCTGGAGGCAGTCTTGCTTTACACACTACATTTTCTACATATTCACTTTCACAGTGTTGCAAAGGGTTACACACACTGTGCAGACAGAAAACAGGATACATCACACCATGCAAACATAAGGTACTTTCTCTGTTTTACAGCTAAAGTTTGAGATGAGAAGTGATGTGATGTCGAAGTTCTTTTCTTTGGAGGCTCATTGTAGTCACAGCACTTCATGCACAAAGCATCGTGTGTGTGTGTCGAGAAAAGGGAAGGGGAGGTGAAATGGTGAAAGGGGAAGAGTTTATTCGAAACTTTATATCTTCTGCAGTGTTACTTCTAACTGTCTCAATCGAATTTAGAGAGTACACAAGTACTGCTTTGTCTGCTAAGGACACACTCTAAATGAATGTGTGTGAAGCTTGTTGTTATGAGGATGGGTGGATGTGCCAAAGGGACCAACCAAAGGGTTTCAGTCTCATTACCTCTCAGTAATAACACCACGCACAGCAAATATACAGCACAGGGCGAATATGAGACAAATACCATCAAATTAGTATTTCTGAAGTAGTATACAGTTAGTATCTAGTTACAGCAAGTTCTGACAGCTTTTTCCAGTTGAAATATGTGGTGCTGACTGTGTTTCCCAGTATAATTTCCATACATGTAAGATGTAATTTAATTGGCACAAATGACACATTATAAGTCTGCAGCCAAAGTTCTGCACATGGAGGTTGTTTCCAGCAATGCCTCAGTCAAACAGAGAAATGCATCACTATTAGCACTGAAGTGACAGAGGTGTGTTTCTGAGTGGTCATTAAAAATGTGAAGAATCACCCCAATTACCCCAGCAGTGGCCTTTTAGTGACAGGGCTTCTAATTAGTGAAAGAAGTATCTATCTCTACGGAGAAAACAGAGGAGAGTGAAGAAATGTCGTGAATGAGAAAGAGTGGGTCACCACAGCTCTGAGGCTCTAAGAGGGGTCCTTATGTATAATTAACGTGATACATTGGTTTAAGCATGTAGAAAAAAATATGCGTAATTGAGTCTTGTATCTACAAATGAAAATTAGAATGGAAATCAACACTGCAAGAGAAATATTATACATTACTTCATTAGTTTTTGACAGTTCAGACAAGGTTGGTGAACATAAACAGTTTTATTCTTGTGCTGGATCCATGAAAGCCAATACTCTAATCTGTAATGTCCTCAGGAGACATAGCTTAGAATTTTTTCATTAACAGAAAAGGAGAGTATAACTTAGTGGGCTCATCCTATCTGTTTAAGCTTTCGCTCTCAAATATTTTACTTGTAAATTGCCTTATTTCATAGTAATGCTGCCAATTCTGCACCAGAAAATGAGCTCAAGCCCCTGGAATACCATCCTGAATGTCGACTTCCATTTACTGAACTGATTTTAATATGGTTCATGTTGTTAAATAGCGTTAGGCTTCAGCTTCACAAACATAAAGTACAAACCTGTTTATTTGCAGCATCACATTAAGTTGTGTGGGTTTTTTGTTGTTGTGTAAAATGCATTCAACATAACAATAACCTCAGACTTGTGTCATACAGAACTTAATTTGAATTCTGCTTCAGCCTGCATGTCTTTTTATTTAGTTTAGACATCCCAGGTTAATGGTCCTTTGCTTAATACTTAGTAAAAAAATGTACGACTGCTGCCCGTCTGTTGTGCAGCTATGAAAGGCCAGACAGCTGTGCTTTAATATTTTGTCAGAGGGTGAGCTAGATGAGGCAAAAATGCTTCTTCTTTTTTTTTTTTTTTTTTTTTT
>OOFC01001975.1:0-10349 GCA_900323345.1 Pseudochromis fuscus | reverse complement strand
TTTTTTTTTTTTTTTTTTTTACTGAAAAGGAAGCAGCTGTGTGTCTGTGTGTGTGTGTTACCAAAAATAATTGAGAAATAATTGTCAGTACAGTATATTCGCTTTATATTCTGTATCACACATTAGATGGTTATAATATCCTAATGCTGAAATTGCCCAGTCTTCTCCTCCTGCTCTCCTTTTTTGTTAACATTATAAAAATTCACTGTAACGAACCGACAGTGTATGTGTGCCTGTGAGTACAGTGTGTGAGCAATCCAGCACAGCATCACTCCTCAGTCACCACAGGCTTCTTCATTTTGTCACAACGAAGTGAGCTGACATGAGCTGTCTTCTGCTGTCTCAATTTTATACATAAGTTCAGCAGAATTACAAGGCGAGTGGCACGTTTGTAGTCAAACAGCAGTGACAGATTGAAGGCACTGTAGGGAAACATGGAGGTGGCATGTGCAGTAATACGCAGAGGTCTCTGAAACCCACTGCAGTTTTGTAATTGGGTTAATTGGCAGGCTATTAAAATTTTGTGGGAGCATGGGGGGGACTGAAGAAGGACCGACCACCATTTGTGCGATATGCTGAGACTCATGTCAGTCAATTAAGGATGTGTGGATTTGTATCTTTCTTTAACCTTGATTACTCACAGCCTAGCTACATTACACAAGAAGATGTACACTAGATTAGAAATGAGGTATTGAGACATCATGCCTCCTGCAGTTTATTTATTTATTTATTTAAAAAAGGATCCCCATTAGCTGAGGCCGTTGAATTACTTTTGGGAGAAATGCTAGACCTCCCTTAGGATCCATTCATTATCATCCATTTGGCGTCTGTGTCTTAAGCACTGGCTTCAGTTTTCCATGGTAACTACAGTGGCCAGTTAGTTTAAAATACAGAAAACTGACTCATCTGAAAACTGTAAAGTCAGCATTATCAGCGTCAGCGTTAAGGGATGCTGTCATGTTCACAGAAACATGATTACAATGATTATAAAATCTCAGCCCTGTCTAACATGCAATTATTAATTTTTGCGAGGGAAAGATGCAGCTTTGCAGAAATGCACCCCATCAAAATGACCTGTCAGCGGAGGTGTTACACTGGTGTGTATGTAATGATCCTGCTTTGTGCGCGCTAAGGAGGATCTATGGAAACCATTCATCATTTTCCTCTTTCTTAGCTCCCTCTTCTCGTCTCGGCTCACCGAGCTGCTTTACATTGGCACCTTATTGACAGTTTGCGCAGGGTGGACGGACTGGATGTGGAGCGTGAGGATTGATTAAATGTTTCATTTGATCTCAGACTTTCTGAATAAGATGGATGGCTGTGACAGAAAAGATACAAGAGAGTGAATTTATTCACACCGACACGCATGCTCAGACTGCTCAGACACAGATTTACACATCCAGAGTGTCAAATAACGAAGCTGTAATTTTATAATTTTACCTTTTTTTTTTTGTCCCACAGATAAACCTGCAGAGGAGAATGAGAGTCACCGGCCTAATTACCCAGGGTGCAAAGCGCATCGGCTGCCCGGAGTACGTCAAGTCTTACAAAGTAGCCTACAGTGATGATGGGAAGACCTGGAGAACATACAAAGTCAAGGGCAAAGATGAGGATATGGTGAGACACACAAGTGGGCGCGCAGACACCGGCTGCACATCCATTGTCGCCCATTCTTTTTACTCTGTAATACACAGACACACACAGCGACTGGAGAGTGTGCACTCAGTCAAGGGCAGGGTGGAGGACATGATGAGATGGCTTTTTAATTAGCTAGCACACACCGGGCCCATCCTGCTGCCCCTTACCCCCCTCCACTTTTATGACTTCTAGATTGAATTTTTATACTATTTGGGGATGAAGAGCCACCAAATAGGCCACACAGCATTCGATCATTCCTGACAGCAAAGCATGACTGTCCTCTGTTTGGCCGAGCTCCGAAAGACCCAGACCTCCAAACTTCTTATCAAATTTATTAGAGGTATCAGTGTAAGTCGGGACTTGAACGTTATGTGATCTCGGCTTGGGTCCTTGTCTGCGCTGTTACTCTTTTCCTTTTTAGTGTGCTGTCGGTAAAAGCTGGACATCCACAAAGCACGAATGACGGTGAAAAATCAGGCTATCTTAGGTCATTTGGATGAAACACTTCAGAAGGTATAACAATATAATTGGAGCACTAATTTAAAACACACCACTGTTCTTATGAATTACTGGCTCAAATGGTGCGAGAAATTGTCTATTTTTCCCTGTAATTCTAGCTCATTGACCTTGAATGACAGCAATTTGTTGAGTGTGGAGTAGACACTAGAGACAGCAGCAGATAGACTGTCACATTATTGCAAACTGATCTGCTTCACCATCCTCCCCACCCCCCATCTGCTGTTATTTCATCCCTTGCAACAGATTTTCAGGGGAAATGTCGATAATAGTGCCCCATCAGCCAACTCCTTCACCCCTCCAATTGAAGCCCAGTATGTGCGCATTTACCCCCAAGTCTGCAGGAGGCACTGCACCTTACGCATGGAGCTGCTCGGTTGTGAGCTAACAGGTGAGAGAGGTTGTTTTGTTTTTTTTTTCATCCAATTTATCATCATTAATCCTAGTTAGTTCATTCATAAATAATTTAAAAACCCAGTCTAGTGTGCTTCCTGCGTAGTTGTTTTATGCTATAACATATTGTGTTTCGGGGTTTTGTTGCTGACAGGCTGTTCTGAACCACTGGGAATGAAGTCTGGCCACATCCAGGACTATCAGGTCACAGCCTCCAGCATCTTCAGGACACTCAACATGGACATGTTCACTTGGGAGCCCGGGAAGGCCCGTTTGGACAAACAGGGAAAGGTCAACGCTTGGACAGCTGGACACAGTGACCAGTCACAGTGGCTACAGGTAAGATCTGAGCTAAATCTATTATCTGTCCTAGCTACTGTAGAGATAAATCAATGTATTAGCAGGGAAATGAACAACAGACAGCCGGCTTCTTGCAGATAGCTGGCTTTCATTCTGCTGAAGGATTAGCTCTTACCTCCCTGGCATAGTAATTTATGGTGTGTACATGGTAATGCATGCCAATGGATTCAATTATATTTCATAGGGAAAAGCTTCATTGATGAATACAGTGTCAGTTGCGAATGAAATTATATCTTAAAATCCTGCTTCTTTTAGCTAGCTCTCAGCATCATTCTTAGAAACAGTAAGTAATAGGTAGTCATTTCTGTGTATCTCCACGCCAGTCTTTCTGAATCAAACACCCACACTGGCTCTGTTGGAAGGAGTTTAGCCCTGTTATCTTTGGCTGCAGTCCAGCCTTTCTATCTCTATGTAACCAGCCAATCTATTTGTTTTCATTACAGTAACTGATGGCTGAACATGTCTCCTGAAAGAGACAAGACACGTCTCTAAGTGAACGTTTACCTCTCAGTCTTTCTGTTAAACAATATGTGAGATTGATGGGGGCTGAGGAAGTTTAAGATAAATATCAATCAGACTCAATCATCCCCAGTATGCCCTCTCATATAGCTGCACATATTGGATTTTTTTAGATAAAAGACAGTAAATGTGCTTTGCTTTTAGAGTTAGAAACTACCTCTTATGTCAGGCTGTAGAACCGATAGCACAGAAGAAATTGTGATGTGGATCACCTTCTCGGGGAATTGAAGATCAGAGTGATTTCTTTGATTTCTTGGCCTTTCTCAGGCGCTCGGTCCTCACCGACCGGCTCCCCAGCAGTGACACAGTTAGTGCTCTGTAGTCATACTGACTGGTCTGGCTGTTATTAGATTGGCTGGGTCTTGATTCAGACGTGTTTTGTATTACGCTGAAAGCTTTTTTTTTTCAGAGGGTGACGGTATGCAAGACTGCGTGTCGGAGGAGACAGGTACTTAGCCAGGCTCCATCCATGCCAGGGAGCTCAGCTAAACTGAATTGATTGCTGTGGGCAAAAGAAAACTTGTGGTCTCACATTACATGCTGCGCCGGCAGGAAAGGGGAGATGCCATACAGATGCAGCGAGAAAATCAATGGCTTCCACTGCCAGTGACCATCTCCACACTGCCAATGTATGAGAGGGCTGTTTCACATGTATTGATACAACTGTTGGAACTGACCATTTTGTATATTTAGTGATCATCCTATATGCATCTGTTAAACTCCCATAATCAATGTCTTCTTCCTACTGGTTGCCGTGGCAAATAATTGATTCTCAGTGACATTACTGAATGACTTAAAACCTCACAGACTAATGGAATTAATCAGCCTTAATGATTAAATAAGTATTCCTATTCATCAAGAAAACCGCTCTGTTGTGGAGTGGGAGCAGTGGGAAAGTCTGTGCAGACACCACATTATATAATATAGATTCTGTGGTGCAGAGGATTGAACAGTATATTATTGGAATAGAGACAGTGGAGTGATCAGCTGATACACAGATTCTGCACTGAGCATTTTGGTCAATTACATTTCTCTGTTTCCTCTCATTTAGCTTTTTTATATCAGAATTTGTCTTTTAGGTAGTTTAGGTCATTCTTAAAGATTGTTTTTATCCTTTGTTTCATTATATTTTGAGCCAAGGGGTAGGAAACTTGGTTATTTTACTTTAAATTGACAGTATATATACCATATATAAGCTGCTATTGAATTTATTCGAACAGTTTCATGGGTCTGATGTGACGAGGCTAAATGTATTGGCGGCACAGAGCTTGTTAGCTTATAAAAAGCCAGCGAGCTTTGTGCCGCTGATACATGAGCCACACTGGTGTTTAAGCCACAGGGTTCAAAGCGTCGGAAAAAGTAGCGGCTTATAGTCCGGAAAATACGGTATATATATATTTTTTTATCAAAAATTAAGACATTGCTTTACTAAGTGGTTATGTCTAGCCCAGAAAATCTCAAATAATTCATGATTTTTTTTTCCCAGTTGTTGTTTCCAGACGTTAAATATTCCAAAAATTAAATTTTTGTGCCACACAACCCTGTAAGTCAAAACAAAAACACAAGGGCTTGACCTATTGGGTGCCATCCAAGCTAAAGTTATTCTGTCCTGGCAGTAGATAAAATTACACAGAGGGAGACTGAACCAGAATCTTTCAAGATGTTTTCCAGAGAGTAGCTGAAGCTGTCAGACTGAGCTGCCAAATGTTCCAGCTGGCATAAGCTGATTAGTTAATTATGCACATTAACATGTCCACACAGCACAGAGAAATTGCTAGAGAGACAGTAGCTACTTTTCAGTTTCAAAGTGTTCCTGTTAATGCAGCATGTTCACTGCAAATTTTCTGACAAGTACTGTTGAGTAATGTGGAGAGTTTTGTGGTGGATTATGGTAAACATGCCTCAGACAAACAAATAAACAAGGTTGGAGTTGAGTGATTGTGTTTCCTCCGCTCGTATCTTTTAATTCTGTTGCAGTCTGCTAATTGCTTGGCATGGATATACTTTTCTGAGTCATGATGTTAAATTCTGAATTGCATCTTATGTTGTGGGAGGCGCTGAACAGATTTTGAGTGGTAGGTATCACTACTGACAGAAGTAAAAAAGAAGAAAACTGAAATAATAACCAAATAAATGTAGTGTTGTCTAAACCACGGAGACTAGATGCTGGCGCCCAGGTAGCTCAGCTTGCTGAGCAGGTGACCCATATACAGGGGCTGTAGCCTCTGATGCAGAGGTCATGGGTTTGAATCCAGCCCATTACTGCATGGCGCTCCCCCACTCCTCTACCCACATGTCCTGTCTCTCTCCACTGTCCTCTACAGAAAATAATAAAGGACAGAAAAATATGCTTTATCTCTGACATGTTTATTAGAAATCAAAGCTAAGATATTTTATTAAATGTACTAATGTTTATGTAATAGTTTAACACAGGTCTACTTTGTAATATTAATATACATAAATTGATAAAAGCTACTCTTCACACTTATGAGAGTTTTTATAATGAAAACCACAGCTCCGCTATATTTTACTTAACTACTGTGTATTTTTTCCCACTACTGTCACTATAGTTAAGATCCCAACATTTAATGTATTAATGTATGGACATGGCCTTGTGTAGACGTTGATAGTGCCAAATACATCACGTCATTTGCAACTTGTTAAATGGATACTTATTCTGCAAAGGTTACAAAACAAGCTATGAAAGTAATTTTCTCTCAGGTGGTTCATTTATTATCCACTGTCTCCAAGGTTTTTACAGCCAATTATCTCCTTAAAGTGATAAATACATGTAGTGTGTGGCTGTGGCACCCTGATAATCACCTCTGATGTTACACAGTGAGCTCAAGCTTATGTGAAAACTTTGACTGTGTCTCCTACGCAAACAGTATGTTGATGCTTTCGTTTAAACTCAGCCGATCACTAATGTTAGACAGTTCATACCTTACCTAATGCAGTAATGTAGTATGACTGGTAATATGACACCTTTTGCTCACACATGATTCATAACCATGAGCAGGTAATTGTGAATATGTAGAGAAAAGCCTTGCAATAAACATCTGTATTCTCTTAAGTAGACCAGGACATGTATTATGGTTTAATGATAGAAACAGAAACCATGAAATTGCGTTTTACATTTTGAGTCATCAGCATCTATGTCATCCTTGAACGCATGGATGTCACAAGTAAAACTGTATATATTAGACAGATTTACCCAAATGCTGGTGTCATTGTTTTGGTTGTATACTGTGGTGGTGAAGGTTTGCATTGAAAGGTGCTAACGATGTAAAGAGTGGCAGTTTAGCAGGTGAGGTATTGTGTGCACATGAGGGGGAAAAGTGTCTCTCTGCTGGAGCCAAGGAGAAGACACAGTAGGGGACTGTAAACAAAGACAGAGGAAACAAAAGGAAAATACATAAGACACATATGTGAGCTGTCACACACACAGCTGTGATATTACCCGAGCGCCCAACACACCGCTGCTGGTGTTATTCCCTGTCTTACACTAGTTAGTCTGCATACATTTGTTGAAAGGCAACATCACAGCTTCTCTTGTGATACTGAAGGAAACACAGGAACAGTTATTGGCACATTCATTTTGAATGAGAATGATGGTCAAGGTGCATCGCTGCAGGTGCGGTGATGAAATGTTTGAACTCCACATACACTCTGTATTGCCCCCCAGGGATCCATGTAAATGATATAAACAGGGTGCAAGAACAATAAATGGTCCTGGCACAAAAGTGTCGTTTTTGGTGGCAGAAGTTGGCAATCCTCTGAAAACTCTGCAGCTGTATGACAGAACTGGGTTGAGGCCATTTGTTTCCTGACTTTGGCTTAATCCATCTGTGCAGTGAATGGTCACTAGAGAGGTTTGGCTTTGCCTACAAAAACAGATTCTTCTCCAAAGAAGGACGTACATGCTCTGACACTCTGGTTCCCTCAGAGACTGAAACAGAAGATGTGGAAGACACTGTTGTGAACAGAGCAGGACGGTAAGATGTCCTGCAGTAGGTGCCATTTACATGAACTGTGAACATGATGACTGACTGCAGGAAGAAGATCAATGCAGTGGAGATTAAAAAACAAAAAAGGCAGTGGTAAGTTGTCTTGAGGGTGGTAGTTTTTAAATCTCTAGCACTGAAAGTATTGTCGTGACCTGTGCATGCAACAAGAAGAATGATGAATTCTGTATGGAGCCTTCTTGCTGTACATACGCATGGCTTTTATCTTTGGACCTCCGTTTTAAAGGAGTTAGCAATTTGTCTGGGGGGGAAATAAACTGACACTCAATTGAACACCATACTCAAGCAACACTACAAAGGTTGGAAACTGAAAATACTACCTGAGCATACTTATTATTATGTTTTAACCAACTAAGAATCCCAGAAAAAGTCATTGTGTAAAACTCACTAAATACCGTTGAGTCAAGCAAAGTGGAAATATGTAAATCATGCTTCAAAGCTCAAAACAGGGAAAATTTCTCTTAAGTCTACCTGCACCAGAGGTGGTGCTACAGGTCATACCAGGGGGAGACTCCCAGCAGCTTGAATGTGAGAGTTTAGCCGTGTTGTGTTCAGACTGGGCACAGTACAAGCAGTCCTTGATGGATACAAACCAATATTTGAGATGATCAGTCTTCTACTGCACAGCAGCTCTGGGTCTTTCTCTTTTTCTCTAATTGTTTTTGTCTTGTGAGTCACAGAGTCCCTTCTGCCTCATTGATGTCAACAGTAGTTACTTATGGCAACCTATAATTGGTTGTTTCAGCGTGAAGTAGATTTGTGTCTTTTGGATCAATGGCTGGTTTTATATGAAACCTGTATGTTGGAAACATTGCTGGAAACAAACACAAGCTGCTGCTACAGGAGCTCAGAAAAAAAGCAACAATCCAGCAAATATCCACTGATTTACAAATGACAGGAAGTGGCCTAGTGGTACAAGTACAAGCAGAAGAGGACACAAACAGTCAGATATATTTTACTCTGTGCTGCAGGTCCAATTACATCCAATAAATGTTGTATTTTGGTTGTGAGCAGTACAAGTGATCATACATCCATTTAGTCTGTATTTATCTTGTTTAGGCATATGCACATAATAATCCAGGTATAAACAATCACATAGATGTATCTAAACATTAAATCATTAAATTAATTTTAGAACTAGCACTTGTTGCAATGTATCTGACTGAAAATGGTAGTGTTAGGTTTCACAAAATAAACTCACACTGTGTATTAGTTTCAGTGTCGGTCTCCCGTGTCTCCAAGACCTTTTTTTATCATGTTCTCTTTGTAAATGATTATAATTGTCTTGAAAAGTATTCATCAAGCTTTAATTATTTGAAAGTATGTTTAATTAAGTATGTGTAATTCAAAATGTCGCCGTGAATTAAAAGTGCATGAATGAATAGACTTGAAGTGAATTACCCGAGCTATTTTCCAATGGTTCCTAAAGCATCAGTGCATGTTGACACTTCACACCGAGCGTTGTCCCGTGTGGAGCAGAGACAAGAAGAAACAATAAGTAGATGTGATGCAAGATTGATTCTTGCTCAGTGCCTGTGCACATGCATTTAATGTAATCAAACTGGGTATTATCATTTCACCAATTTTGCCGAGCACAACTTCCTAATCAAATCGCTACCTCAGATACAGCACTGCTGACAACAAGCTCCATTTCTTTTAATCAATAGAATTAGCTGGGTGTTTGTTTCATCCATCCACAGAGGAGCATGGCTTTAATTTGTCCCATTGAAACTCTCATCTCTTCTTGAGTGTTTATGCAACAAAGATGAAGTGTGTCCTTTCCAAAAAACAGAAAAGCTGCCTTGGAGAGAGTAAAGGCATTGTAGCATGAAAGGATTTAAGAGGGATTTTGATTATCTGGAACAGCAATGATCATGTCTTTATTTCATGAACAAAGAACTACTACTTTGTTGAAATTACTTCAATGAGAAAATAGACAGTAAGAACTTATTGGGGACTTTCAAGGGTGAGCCTTCGTCTGCATCCTTCAAACTGCTATCCTATATAGATCTGGTCAAAACTAAATAAATAATGATTGTCAAAGTGGACTATTCAAAGTTTTATTCACATTCTCTTATTTTTACTGGTTGTGTAGCTTTTATTTATTTGTACTACACACAGCACTCAAACGGGAATGAATAGGAACTGAACCTGTAGCAAAGGTTTCTTAGTCAACTAGTTGCTACAAGGCCAATGTCTACAAGTGGTCATTGTTGTGATCAGTGAGAAGCAAACAACCATTTAACCACAGATGTAAGGCTGAACATTTTCAGCAGTAAATGTATGAATAGTGAACAATGTGTAGATTTTGTCTTGATACAATGTTTGAGTTTACCTGACACTATTACCGTATTTTCCGTACTATAAGCTCCACCTAAAAGCCTTTCATTTTCTCAAAAACCGACAGCGCGCCTCATAAACAGATGCGCCTTATATATGGATCAATATTGGTTAATTATGGCTACCGTAGTCTGGGGGTGTATATTGTGATTGCACTAACGTTTGATTTACCGTAGCGGTATCAGACTGTTTCTTTTACGTGTTTACTGAATCAGGGAAAAGTTCCCTCCACGTTTGTGATGCACTAACTAGGTGATAAAAAGTTGCACTACCTGTTGTACCTTGCTGTTGGTAAAAGATAAAACTACGTCACTGACGTTACCTCAGGGAAAAAAATAAAACAGCTGTTCATGTAGCTTTGAACTGTGACAAATGGAGTTGGAAATACATTGTTTTCAACGAAGGCGGCGCAAATACCGGTAAGAGCTACCGGTATGTACGGTACCGTATTGTGAATGTACTAGCTTGTTTTGGAGTGAACGGAGTTGTCACAACGTTGGTTTGTTTTCTATTAATAAAGTTTGACTGACTGACTTATCTGACTGTTTTGTTGACATT
>OOFC01001971.1:57062-69363 GCA_900323345.1 Pseudochromis fuscus | reverse complement strand
AGAAGGTAACGTAATAAACCTCCTTTCTATCCCTGGAGTTCACTCAAAAGAGAAGAATACGAGGCACTGACCTTCGTGGGCAGGCTGGACACACGGCGGCAGGAGAAACGTGCTGTAATGTCCGCTGGTTAGTCCGTAAATCCGCAACACTGGGTCCCTGCTGCTCTCCGTCCGCGGCTGTGACTGACTGCTGCTGGAGCGCGTGCCAACCACACACCGTCACCGTGGCAACACTCACGGCAGAGGGTTCCGGCTGGACTCCCACAATAAAAGCCTAACACGAACAAGTTGTTAAAACAGTAGAAGTTATATTCACTCATTCAACCTCTGGGAAACTACACTGAAGAACAGCACTGTGGAGCATAGACTGTACGTAGAAATCGACGGGGCAAGTGTGACATCACCTACCGTTTTTATGTCAAGAGATTGGTAGCCTATTTGAATGTCACCATGTTGGATGTTTGGAGGCAGAAGTTACCATATTTGGATATGTAGGGAGGAGTGAGGAGGCGGGTCTAACCCTTGAACCCAAGATCACTGTCCAGTGTGTATGATACCGAACTTCATTACTTTGTAACACAGACAACCCCACATGACATCAAACCCTGCAGGCACAGAACCAATAGGCAAAAATATATAAAATATAGACTATGTACAATAAAAATTAAGATTAAATGAAATAATGGTGCAGTGGTGGTGCAGTGGTTGCACTGTTGCCTCACAGCAGGGGTTCGCGTCTCAGCTCTGACTTTTCTGTGTGGAGTTTGCATGTTCTCCCTGTGCCTGGGCTTTCTCCAGGCAGTCTGGTTCCCTCCTACATGCTTGTTAGGTGATTATTCTAAATTGACCATTGTGAGCATGGATTGTTGTCTGTTGATAAACTGGTGATTTGTCTAGGTGTACCCCACCTATCACCTATTGCTAACTTGGAGAGGCCTCAGCCTCCAACCAAACTCCCGACTTCAAAATGTGTCAAGCTTGCTTTGTCCATTTCTGTGTTGTGTATGAGTCAGACCCACTTTCTTCTGTGTGTTTACATTTGCACAAAGCACATGTGTATGACTTGAAAGTTGTAGTGTTCATTATTCCTTATATACACCAGTATTCCTTTTTTCCTGTTATATTATGTTAATTTCATTGCATTTGGGAAATTTCCTCCTTAGTCTCTGAGGCCCTGTCTATATACCTGTGTCCTCTGCAGTGGATATTTTATTCACGCTACGGTGGTCCTGTACCTGGTCCACTCCAGAAATTTTAAATGGTAAATTTTAAAAACAAGATGTTTTTAAACCCTATGTTGGTAGAAAATCAAACAGAGAGAAATTGTACAAGACTTTTTTTTCCCTTGGGTCCGAGGAGGATAATTTGTGATCTTATCTTTGTATATTTTACCACTTCACATTCCTCCTTTTTTCTCGCCTGATGGTACAAAAACAAGATTTGGATTATTTGGTGCTTATAAATTAACATAACAATGAATTCAGTCAGTATGCGTCAGAATAACAAGTAACCATACACGTTATTTATGACTTTTTTCTTCCACTAGCTAAAGTCTTTTATTTTTAACCAGACAATTCCGACCTTTTCCTTTTCAACCCAAACTTGACAAACCAGACCGCCTCAGTGCGCGCTCCCACGCGGGTGCGCGCTGTGTGCTCCGTGGAGCGTTATGGCAGCTTTGATGATAGTGTTGAGTACAAAGGAGGCGCAGAAGAGAGGATCACTGAGTATGCTGCCAATCCATCTTGTTTGAAAAGTGCGCATTAAAATTTCAGAAGCAATTTCCGAGATCTTAATGATTTAAAGTCCAAGCATTGAGATGCACGGAGCCCTAAAATTACATTTACAGAGTTATTGTTAATGAACTCTGGGCTGTGATGGACTGCAGCTGCAGGGAGGAAGTTACCACATTATTCAGTTCATCTAAAACATATTATATATTTAAATGACCACATTAAACCACTCTTTGCTATAAATAGTGATGTGTTTTTCAGTAGGACATTTGACATGTAAACTTACTAATCAGCATGTTAGAAATGCTGTTATTAATAATTATGCATTGTTTCTGTATACTAAATATACCTGCAATATGTACAAATGTTTAAATATAAATTTTTATTTTAGACAAAAGTCTATGACCGAGTCACGACTGCGGAACCTTTGTACCGGTCGATGTTTCTCTTACGTTGAGTACACTGACGGACAGTTAGCGCCTCAACATGCGCCATTGAAAACAAACGTAACAGACACGGCGGTGCCAATTTCATTTATTTCTGTGCTGCCTTGTTATAAGCTTTCTTCTGTCTTTAGTAACCCCAAAACATACTTTTAAACCATGGAGACTATTTTAGAGCAACAGCGTCGCTACCACGAAGAAAAGGAGAGGCTAATGGATGCTAAAACTAAAGAAATGTTACACAAGAAGTCAACGGTGAGCCGTGCAGCTTTATGCTAGCGTTAGCATGAAGTTACTGTTGATTATTACTGTGAACACAGGTAGCATGTTGAAAGTTACTTATGTGTTTTCCGCTCTTCTTTCAGCTGCGAGAACAAATTAATTCTGACCATCGAACCAGAGCAATGTTGGATGTAAGTATGAATTTCGGTGTGTTCTATACGGCTAACACTTGCTAGCTAATGTCATTCAATAGGCAACGTTTTCAAAAGGTAATGGATTGTTACCTTATTGATATAATTTACAATGTAATTTTTATGTTGATATTTATTGTAGTTACGCGAAAGACTAGCGATAAACAATGTAGCTACATGTCTGTGCAAGTAACACCATGTAGGAGACAGTGTCACTACAACATTAAACTATGAAATCTATTCCTAGCATTATAAATGTGTAACGTTAAAGCTAACAGTGGGGTATAACATTCTGCAAACAACTGAGCCATTATAACACGATCATCACTACTGTATTATGAAATATATGTAGTAAGATGTTCTCTTTATGTAAAAGTTAGAATATGTTCTACATGTAAACTAATGTTGTCTGTTTGCTTTCTGACAGAGGTATATGGAAGTGAGTGCAAACCTCAGAGACTCCTACGAAGACAAAGATGGGTATGTATTGTTTTTCATAGTGGCTGTTAGTCTAAATTACAGATGTTGTTAAACATAGCAGACCATGCCTGAACTCTTTTTTTACAAACACATACTTTTGAACATGAACTGTGCTGTTACCCCCTGATTGTGTGTTGATTGTGGATTCCTGGACCCTCTCTCTCTGTCTTTGACAGCATGAGGAGAGATGAACTTGCTGCCATCTCGGGACCAAATGAGTTTGCAGAGTTCTACAACAGACTGAAACAGATTAAGGAGTTTCACAGAAAGCACCCCAATGAGGTATTTCATATATTTATGAATTAGATAATACACAAAGTTTTTCAAACAGAATCTTAAAGCTAATGCTGTCACGTGTGTTGTGTAGATTTCCATTCCCATGTCTGTGGAGTTTGAGGAGCTGATGAAGGCCAGAGACAACCCCAGTGAGGAGGCTCAGAGTAAGTCTGAATCTGTTTGTTACATTTCAGCACAGTTAAGCTCTACCATACAACAGCAGTTTATTATTATTTGTATTTCTTAACTTTTTTATCCAGGAAATAAAAGCTTTTGAGAAGTTACACTGTAAAAACATATATTTTATGTGTTTAAAGTTGTTCATTTATATAAGTGCAACTTCCCTAACAGTATTACAGGCACTTAAGAACATAATACTTCAAACAGCAATATCAAGCACACTGTGATAATTCAGTCTTGGTGTCTCCAGTCAGATGAAGCAACAAGTCATCTAAAATCCATTTAAATTCTGCTCTATCTGCCATAATATAACATAATCTACTTTATTATCTTCTCTCTGCAAAAAGCTTTTTATGCAAATCTGATTCTGTCGTTCTGTGCACTCAGCCTCTGTATCACTGCTCCTGCTGTCCTGCCTGCTCATTCAGTTTCTCACTGCTGTTGACATTTGTTGATGTCACATATGAGCAGCATTTTGTTTGTGTGAGGGTCCAGGTGACGGGTGGGGCTGTCACTTTTTAATTTGAAATTCAGATATTCATTCAGACATGGGTTGAACAGTTTGTACTGGAGCTGTGATGACCTGTTCAAAATGTAGCTAAAGTCTCTCTATTATATGTGTCAAACTCAAGGCCCGCAGGCCACATCCGGGCCGGTGTAAAATTATATCTGGCTCAAACTACTAATCCCATAATGCAGTGCAACAGCTGCCTTAATGAAAGATAGGCTCCCTGGGATCATTCCCACGTCAATCATGTCTGTTGGTGTATACAGTCGCTTCACACTGAGTTCACACGGCGCTTTGGTGACTTTGAAGCACAGAAAAGTAATTTCAAGCGGCTTTGCAACAAATTTGCCACTGACATGGAAACCACACCTGTACAGATTCAGATGGAGCTGGTAGAGCTGCAATGTGATTGGACAGTTCACTTGCTTCATTCCTGAAGCAATGTCCCAGCTCCGTCAACATGCGGCTTGAATATTGTGTATGTTTGGTAGCACATGTTTGTGTGAGGGGTTGTTCTCTGTGATGAAGGTGAACAAACCATCACATCAGTGATGAACAACTGCAGTACAACACAGAACCTTACCCCAAACATATACAAGAGGTCAAGCATCCAGCTCTGACAAAAAGGCATAAGAGCAACAAAAGGAATGTTTGTGATTTATTATTTGAACTTTTATTTAAAAGCACAATTTTTATTTATTTTCATGTTTTTTTGCAGCATATTTATATTTTGAATTTGTATAATTTTGACAGGTTTTTAAGGAGAGCAAAATATTTATAGGTTATTTTAAGTTTAGGTTTATTTATTTTGCAATAATATTGTATCTCGTCTATTTCGATTGATATTCATTTTCAAAAGACTTTTTTTTTTTGTTGTTCAATAAGTGTTTATCCTGTTCGGTCAATGACCTAATGTGTACTTTGAGCTTTGGCCCCATGTGTGATTGTGACGCCCCTGCTCTGTTAGAACATCAGGCCATTCTAAGTAGTGTTGCTTGTGATCCAGCAGAGGGCGCTCTAGATCTATCAGGACCTACTGCATACCCTATTGACCCGTCAGTAAACTCGGTTAATATTTATCTGTTGTTTTGCTACAAATATGGAGGACGATAGTGAGCAGAGCGTCCTGAGTGTGCAGTCATTATACCAAAACATCTGAGAAGCAGCGTGAGGCAGTATTTTGGATCCTACACTGTAGATCAGGATGTCACCAACGAAGATGCAGCATATTGTCAACAGTTTGACTGCGAGGTAGAAGTGACATGCAGAAAGAAACCAGGAAGTATTTTACCTGAGTGAGAGCCCTGCTGCTGAGGAGGTTTCAGTGCAGTGACTCTTGACTTTTTGATGCTAGCCACTGCTATTAGCTTGTTAGCATACTGCTCTGTGACTGACTCAGCCGTGTGTCTCTTCCACAGACATGGTGGAGTTCACTGATGAGGAGGGATACGGCCGCTACCTCGATCTGCACGACTGCTACCTGAAGTACATCAACCTAAAGGGAGTTGAGGTTATTACCTTTTAAACAGCTGCTTAATTCTTGCTCATGAATGAAGAGTGAACCTCTAGACTGGAGATATATTTTTCTAACTCCTCTCTATGTCTCTGTTTTCAGAAACTGGAGTACATCACTTACCTGTCTTCATTCGACCAGCTGTTTGACATCCCTAAGGACAGGAAGAATGCTGAGTACAAAAAGTGGGTCCATCCTGGGTATTCCCCATCAGACACAGCACCAAAGGGACCTCAAGTAGAGCTGGTGCCATGTAGTGGATTATAATATTCCTCTTCTCAGCCTGACATGTATCAACTATGCTAAGAGGTTAAAGACTCTGTAGTCAGCTTAATACACGGCAGAAGGCTTATTCTTAGAACTGGAGTTACGTACAGTAACCACTCTTTACAACAGCGAGGTATCTGGAGCAAGTAATTTTTCACGATGGTGATATCACACTCAGCTGAACCCAACCTCAAACCTACGACACCTACCGTATTTTCCGCACTATAAGCTCCACCTAAAAGCCTTTAATTTTCTCAAAAACTGACAGTGCGCCTTATAATCCCATGCGCCTTATATATGGATCGATATTGGTTAATTATGGCTGCTGTAGTCAGGGGGTGTATATTGTGATTGCACTAACGTTTGATTTACCGTAGCGGTATCAGACTGTTTCTTTTACGTGTTTACTGATTCAGAAAAAAGTTCCCTCCATGTTTGTGATGCACTAACTAGGTGATAAAAAGTTGCACTACCTGTTGTACCTTGCTGTTGGTAAAAGATAATACTACGTCACTGATGTTACCTCGGAGAAAAAAATAAAACAGCTGTTCATGTAGCTTTGAACTGTGACAAATGGAGTTGGAAATACATTGTTTTCAACGAAGGCGGCGCAAATACCGGTAAGAGCTACTGGTACGTACGGTACTGTATTGTGAATGTACTAGCTTGTTTTGGAGTGAACGGAGTTATCAGGACGTTGGTTTGTTTTCTATGAATAAAGTTTGACTGACTGACTGCAGCGCAGCTCTATCTAGCGGATGGATAACACAACCCCAGACACTACAGTAGTTTCTATTCTATGCGCCTTATAATGCGGTGCACCTTATATATGAAAACAGTTTGAAAATAGGCCATTCATTGAAGGTGCACCTTATAATCCGATTTACCTTATAGTGCAGAAAATACGGTAGTGAGTAATATAAAGGTGCAAAGACGCAGAAGGTAGCATCTTCAACCCATTTCTACAGTGAACAATAACTCGGGTAGAAGCACATTATCTGAACACTGTAGAACTAATGGGTCCCTTCACTGATGAATAGCTGATACATACAGGAGAGTCGATGTGGATGATGTGTGTTGGTTATGGTGCAGGTATTTGGAGATGCTGCTGGAGTACCTGCAGGACTACACCGACCGGGTCAAACCTCTGCTGGACCAGAACGAGCTCTACGGCAAAGTGCTGTCAGAGTTCGAGAAGAAATGGGACAACGGGACGTTTCCAGGCTGGCCTGTGAGTTCTCCTGATGGACACCACGTGTTCTGAATGATGGGTTTTGGTGACTGATTTCTGACCTCCTCTGATTTTGTTAATGTGATTGTAGAAAGAGACGAGCAGCGCGTTGACGCATGCTGGAGCTCATCTGGACCTCTCTGCTTTCTCTTCTTGGGAGGTACAAACACACACTGGACTGTAGAACATTTATTATTAATACTCAGGTCATTCATTCACGCTCTAACTCATCTCGTTCCCTCACAGGAGTTGGCCTCTTTGGGTCTGGACAGATTGAAGTCTGCTCTCATGGCGCTGGGACTGAAGTGTGGAGGGTGAGCAAATAATCAGCTGTGATTGTAATGTTATTCCAGTGATGGCCCAGTTTGCCGAAAACTCAGACCCCGAGAGAAAAATGTTTCCCAGTAAATGTTTAAATATTCACTTCACTGACTCGAGACGTGAAACTGGTGAGTTAGTATGTTCTGGTGATGGTGGGCGGTAGGTCTGATCGGCAGCTTGTGGCTCAGGTGTAGAGCAGATCACCCACAAATCATACGGTTGGTGTTTGGATCCCTGGCTCCTGTTGTCCACCTGTTGAAGTGTCCTTGAGCAGGACACTTCTACTGTAGGTTGCTCATGATGTTAGCTAGCAGCATGCACGTTAGCTCTGTTTCTGCTGGTGTGTGAGTGTGTGTGTGTGTGTGAGTGAGTGTGTGAGTGTGTGTGTGTGTGTGTGTGTGTGTGAATGGATAAACTGAGAGGAAAAAACTTGAAAACCCTTTAATAGGTCGTTGCAATGACAATTATTATAACAGTAAATATCTATTGTTGCTGAGGTAACTCGCAGTACAAGACATTATTAAAACATTTATTATTGAGCAGTGAATTTGTTTTAATTAGAGGAGATAATAGTTTTCTGTGAAGTGTTAAATGTGTGTATTGTTGTGCTCAGTCTGTTTCTAATGGAGGGTTTAATGATGCTCCAGATGCCTGGTACCTGTGCGTGGGATCTGAGAACTTTTTATTGAATCCAACTTGCTCATTAAACACAGGCTCTTTCAACACTTGTTTAATTATGATTTAGGCAGAATTCTGTTTCTGTTTTACACTCAGAGAAATGTGACACCAGCACTAGGGATGGGTACGTTTCACATTTGAACAGATATGGTACTGAAGCCTGGTACTTGGGAATCAATAAAGGTACTCAACGATACCAATTTAAAATATATAAAATCTCAAAATTTTTCAATTTAAAGGAGACATTATGAAAAATCCACTTTTCAAAGTCTTTTATATGTAGTGTTTGGTATGTGGCTGCCTCCAAGTCCACTGACTGTGAGATTTTAAAACCACCTCATTGTTGCTGAGCTGCTTGAAGAGAAATACTTGTGGTAAAACCAGCCGTTCTGGATTCTGCTATATTGTGACGTAACAATATCTCGGACGGCGTCTGACAGAAGCTGCGTTAGCCAATCCCTGCGTCAGAAGCGTAGGATCCGCCTTCTTGGACTTCTCCATTGCGAGAGAAGTTTGGCTGTGACATGAGTGCAGCCAAAACTCGGTTAGAGTTGTAAAAACCACACTTTTCGTTTTCTCCCATTGCGCTGGTTACCTGGTTACAGCGACGGCATCATTTCATCAGTGCAGAGCAACAGAGGGGAGCGATAAAGTGACAGGCACCGAAAATCAGCGTAAAGACTGAAATACAGGATCAAAGTGGAGTTTCACCACGAGACTTCACAGATTTCTAGGGGCGTATAAGACTTATTTAAACTTCCTTGAAAACCAGTATATGTCCCCTTTAACATATTTATTTCTCAATTTATAAACTTTAACAAATATATCAAAACAACATCCAACTGTTTGTATTGTAACATCACAGTTGTTTCTTAAGCATTATTACACGCGAGGATGTGCTTGACCGTCATCAATGTCATGATAGTGATGCATCCAGGAAGGAGGCGCCTGTTAGCTTCACTGAACTGAGAGAAGAGACTCGGACACTGATGATGCCAAATGTTTGAAGAATTGAACATTTCAAACTGAGCCGGGAACATCATAATACTGTATAATAATACTGAAGTGTGTTCAATCAAGAAGCCACTGAGCTGTGCAGATTTGCTGATTACTATCAAGGCAAAAAACACATCACAGTTCCAGTTAAAATATTTCCAGGCCACAGTGAAAGTGTGTTTGTGTAGACACACAGGCTCAGTACAGAGTGATACTCCTCCCACACATGAGTGGAAATTCTGAAAACTCCAAAATATCTTTAAAATGTCATAATTTTCTGCACGTGTAGGTGTCATGAAACATCCACTGAAGCTTTCCTGTTTTTCTGCCGTGTGCTGCAGAGAAGGCAGGTCGCTGCAGATAAAACCATCAGATCTGTGAGGAGCGATGAGGAAACTGTAACCGTCCTCAAAGCAACACATGAAACATCATGTCATCTCGTTACATCATCTTGTTGTGTCCTCTACCTCTGCAGCGGTTTCATGGCACAATCTAGAGATGTAGCGCCACCAGCTGGGTCTCTCTTTATATTCACCAGCAGTAGATCTGAAGGAGATTCCTTTCAACTCATGTGAAATATTTCATTACATTTACATGGAAACCGAGCTGCTGTCACTGTCTGAGTTACTCCAGGGGTTGCATGCCAAATAAAAAGATGTTACATGATGTCTCTTTAGCTGACTTAGAGCTTCCCTAACTCTCATACACTGTGTATCAATATCTATCCAGTGTGACGTCACTCGATCTGTAGACTGGTGTTTTGAAGCTGGGAGTTTGACATTTGGTATCTGTCAGTATCTTGTTTGTTTTGACCATTGTTTGGACAAGAGGGTGGAGCTGGGAAGTAGCAAGGCAGCAGGTTTGCCAGTCTGTCAGTGAGATCTGTCACTGTCAATTAAACCAGCCACGCCCCCAATAAAACCTCTCTCTAATGTCAACTTAATGACAGATTTATTTTCAGGTTGAACCCCCAGGACATCAAGCTAATGCCATCAGGATGACTTGTGGAAACAATGTGTTGACTGAGTTTTTCAGGGTATACATTTTTGAATCCAAGTCAGTTGGTGTGACCTTACACAACCTTAGAAAGTCAGACCTTCACTGTGAGCTTGGATCACTCTGGTAGGTATACAGCTTTGTAGTGCTGCCAGGACTTGAGTGCATTTTAGGTTTAATCACTCAACAATTAGCTTTGGAAGATTATTTTGTGTGTACAGAGATTGACTGACCAACCATAAACTGTATCAACCGTTGGTTTGTGGATTCTGATTTTGAAGCCGGGAGTTTGGTGTTTGAACGTGGCCATGTTGGTTGTTTGGAGCCAGCATCACTTCAGTGGTCTTCCACTTTAGCTTGACTTTTCAGACCCGGTGACGATGTCCATCTGTTATCAACAGTCCATGCTTTCAATCTGCAGCTCGATTAGATTGACTCAGCTTTTTAACTGTGTCTCCAGTGACAAATCTCTCCACGCTGTACCCTGACATGTATTATTTCTGACTGCTGTGCACCTACAGAACAAAAAAGCTAATTCAGTTACTATGACAACTGCAACCGTGAGCAGTCGTTGCAACATTTAACAGTGTTCATCGTGTCTTCGTATTGTCTCTGCTCTGATATGTTTGAAGACATCATATAAAAGTGTAGTTAAGACAAACATTGTCTTGCATTAGGGGGAAAATCAGCCACTTCTCCATCATATCACCCCCAGTGTTGTGGCACTGCTGGTCTAGATCCTGGTGTTAACAGTTCCTCTCTGTACCTGTTGCAGGACTCTGGAGGAGAGAGCTCAGAGACTCTTCAGCACCAAAGGCAAATCCCTTGAGTCACTGGATCCATCACTGTTCGCCAAGAACCCCAAAGCCAAAGGCCCTAAAAAGTAAGTGGCTGTAGTAACTTGACTCTCTGATGGTGGAGTTCACTTCATAAATCAGAACAATGATCAATCCATCTCTCCTGCAGGGACACAGAGCGCAACAAGGAGATCGGCTTCCTGGAAGCTCAGGTCTACGAGTACGTGGAGATCCTCGGGGTGAGTGTGCACACGGTCGGGTCTGTTGGTGTTCACACAGGTACGACAGTGTTTTAGTAACGGCTCGGGGTGGATGTGCCGTGGGTGTTTTGCAGGAGCAGAGGCAGCTGACTCATGAGAACGTGCAGAGGAAGCAGGCCAGGACCGGAGAGGAGCGTGAGGAAGAGGAGGAGGAGCAGCTCAGCGAGAGTGAGAGCGAAGACGAGGACAACGAGATCATCTACAACCCCAAGAACCTGCCGCTGGGCTGGGACGGCAAGGTAAAGAAATCACTTCTCCTGTACCAAACAACACAAACACCACTTTCAGGGTGAGGTTTAAGGTGCACGAGGTCTCTTCACATGTTGGTGTATTGGAGGAATGAACCCACAACACTGTCTCTCAACTTAGAGGGATTTCTGGTTCAGTCAGCTTGTGGCAACCTCAAAGATTTTTAAAAAATGTAAATCAACATCTGTTATATCCCTGGGCAGACGAGGTAACATAGTGCCGATGGAGCTCATGACCCACTGATGAAATGACATAGAAGTCCCTGCATTCAGAGGACTACACACTGTCTGTGGTGACATCACTCTGCAAAATCACAGGTGGCACAGTTAGTGTCACCTGTGTGTGTGAAGTGGCAGTTATCCTGTTTTAAATTACAAACCAGTCCACAAGCTAACAGGTTACGCCACGTTAGTTTCATCCGTCTGTTTGGGAGTAGAGGTGTTGAAATGAATCAAGTCGTCGATTCATTGCATCGTGGACATGAACGATGCTTCATCGATACAGAGGCCGACCATAATCGATTATAATGTACCGTATTTTCCGGACTATAAGCCGCTACTCTTTTCTAATGCTTTGAACCCTGCGGCTTAAACACCAGTGTAGCTCATGTATCAGCGGCACAAAGCTCGTTAGCTTTTTACAAGCTAGCAAGCTCTGTGCCGCCGATACATTTAGCCTCGTCACATCAGACCCGGTCAGAGTGGACCACATGAAACTGTTAAAATAAACTGTAAACTGTAAAAATAAATTCAATAGCGGCTTATAGACAGGAGCGGTTTATAGACAGGTGCGCTCAATAGTCCAGAAAATACGGTACTTTCTGATAGTCAATATGGATTCAGACCAAACTGTTCAACTTCACTGGCATTAATAGAATCAAATGAGGAAATCACAAATGCAATAGATTACAAATAGTATGCAGTTGGAGTATTTATCGATCTTAAAAAAGCTTTTGACACA
>OOFC01001971.1:36447-52553 GCA_900323345.1 Pseudochromis fuscus | reverse complement strand
GAATAAATAAATAAATTAAGTTATTCTCTGAGGAGGCATGAAGAAGAGGAGCAGCACTAATGATTATCATGAATGATGTCTCATCTTCTTTATTTTGTAAATTCATTATATGAAAAAGTGCAATGAGTGCAAGTATTTACTCCCTCTCCTGTGATGATAACTAAACATTTCATCTGGGACAGTACAGCATCATAATGAATTAAAAAGTCAGACTTTATTCTGATCACTATAAGGAAGCCAGCCTCTCTAAAACAAGCTTATCCACTTTAACCAGTTCTTTAAAATCCACATCATCACATTAAAGAGTTAGGGCTGTATGAAGACATAAGGTGGAAAGAGACATTAGTGAAAGTAATGGCTCTGTTATTGTTCACTTTACCTTTGCAGCTGCTCCTCCATTAGTGCTGTTTCCTGGAGCCAGCTTGAAAACATGTGGACTGATGAGCTGTGCTGTTGTTTATCCACCGTGTGAGACTCTGACAAATGTGATGTGCAGTGAATTGTTTCCATGTGGCTTGTAAACTCCACCAGATGGGGCTCTTGCCTCTGACTGTGTCTCTGCACACGCTGGGAAACACAATGGAAAGAAAATGGGAGGTACTAACCAAGGTATGACAGGCTGCTCTGTGCCAGGGAAGAGGAAATAGACCGATTTTAATTACCTCAAAGATAACTGTTTAGGTTCTTCTTTAATAATTACCTAAAAAACAAAAAACAACTACAACTCAAATTTTCCGATCAGCCAATTTAATTTGTAGTAAGGGCTGCTTGTGTCTCAACACTCATGAAAAAATACTATGGTTTTGTAAATCCACTGTATCTAGTAGATGGAGAAAGTCACTGTGATGTCACCTGTTGGTTTGTGGACTCACGCTTTGAAGCCAGGATTGTGGTATTTGAACGTGGCCATGTTCTTCCAGAAGTGACCATATTTGGATATGAAGAGAGGAGGGAGGAGGTGGGTCTGACCTTTGAACCCCAGGACACTGTCCAATGTGTATGAGACTGGAGTTCACTAGTGAATGAGTCTTTAAACCTACTGTAAATCACTGGGGAACAGAGCTGTCAATCAAACAAACCACACTCCTAACTCCTCCCCTCCTCTCAGTCTGATATCTCCTTATTGATAAATGATGTTCAGATGGACCAGTCATTCATTTGCGGGTTCACTGTCATTAAGTGTACACACACACACACACACACACACACACACACTGCAGCCAAGTGACATCACCCTCCAGTCTGATAGTGACCGTGAGTCCTCATTTGAAGACAGTGTCACCTCTGGACTCAGCTCAGAAACTGGAGATGAACCATCCAGACAGACAGATGGGCTGTGACACTGATGTCAGTCAGTCCAACAGCATGTCTGGTAATCAGCTGTACAGCAATGATGTAACAGGAACACAACCTGGTGATTTGTTAAAGCTCATACACACTCTGCTTGACAAACAGGTCTGACCCACATCCAAATATGTGTTCAACAAGGTCTTTAAAAACACCTCAGACACAGGGGAGTTCAACTTCTACTGCAAAACCTGTAAAACTGAGATAGGCAGACTGCTGCTCCCACAGGTCCTTCATCCCAGCAGCTGTCACACTTTCAACAACAGTTTAACACAACATACTACAAAACAGTCTCAGACACTTTTTGCACTACTCGTTATCTATAAATAACCAAAAGACGTACATATATATATAACATGTCTATATCTATATTTATGTACATTTCTGTTAAATCCTTTTTTCTATATCTGTGTATTTGTGCACATTTTTGTTCATTTTAATTTTTATTTGTTTGTTGTTTGTTGTTTTTCTGTCTGCTACTGTGTGATGTCATTTGTTAGTTTGAGATCAGCATTTGGACGTGGCCATGTTGGTTGTTTGTAGCCAGAAGTGACCATATTTGGATATGAATATGGATTTTTTTGCACTTCTGCATTGCCTTCATTTTTGAGCCCCATTTGCTTCGTCCATTTCTATACACAGTCTATGGTAATGACCCATTTGGTTCAACACAGGTGAATAAATCAAAGTAGAACTCAATCACAATAGGAGAACTGGGTTAAACAAAAGCAAAATGGAAAAAAAAAAAAAAGCAAACTAAATCAAACTGAAAAACAAGCTACAAAGGTCTAAATGTTCAAAGAAAAGAAAAGGACTAAAGGAAAGGATTAGAAATGAAGGCAAAACACAAAGTAAAGCTCAAAAGTAGAACTTTGCAGTAACTGGTCAATAGTTTCCATGTGGCTGTGATATTATTTTAATATCTCTACAGATCGTTGTCTCAGCTGCTCTGAGGAGATTATGATATTTATTTTTTATTAAACTTATAAACTGGTGAATTTAAAGGTGTAAACATGTATGATCTTTAGAGGATTTTTTGTAATTGAAGACTTTTTGAAGAGTTTTTTAGTTTCCACAGAACAGGTGACCAGTGGAAAACATTTTACAAAAGCTGAAGTAAGCAATTCACTATTTCCAACATCACTTTAATTTTAATTTATTTCATGAATTGAAGTATCTATCAGTGACTTCACATTTGTTGTTATTAATTAATAAAGCAATAAATAAAATCTTGTCACTTACATCTGGCTGTGGCAGCAGAATAGTATAAAGTCTAACTCTGCCTGTACAAACGCTGCACTCGCGCATGCGCAGATAGTAAACATAACTACTCACATGATGCGCATGTGTCAACAGTTTCCGTAGTGTAGTGGTTATCACGTTCGCCTCACACGCGAAAGGTCCCCGGTTCGAAACCGGGCGGAAACACATTTTTATTTTTACTGTCGTTTTAGGACTACTGACATGAAAACTAACCCCTAGTCCACTCACAAGTAGTTTCAAACATTTTAAATCAATGACTTAGTGAGTTGATTAAACATATTGACATATTGTGGTTGTCTAACCCTCTCTGATGTAATACTTCTGATGATAACTGACCTGATGATGAACCACTATCATTACATTACAGTTACAGCTCGTAATTGACGGGACTCCTGCAGATGAAACCATCGGGTGATGAAAGGTTTAATCCAGTTTTTAAAAATAAAAATACATTAAAAATACCTCTTAAATTTGCTATTTTGCCCAATTTTCTATGACAGTAAACAAGACATTTAGATATTCACGTGAGGATTTTTTTTGACGTTTAATGAAGTCAACAATTATTTAATTAATATGAAAATGCAAGAAACATTGATATGAGCAATAATTGCTGGTTGCACTCCTGCAGAATAATACTGCAGTTTTACAGCTATAAAAAAAACCAACTTTACATCAAATCACAACACAGACTAAAACAACCCAGTAGACTTTGAGGCAGAGATCTATGGAAAGATGAAGGATGGAGAATATGTTTCTTATTGTGGTATATAAATAACATATGGAGCTTTGGAGTCCCCGAGTGGTTCCCTGTTCAACCTGCTTGTTTATCCAGGCCTGCTGCTAAATGCCAGACCTCAACCCTGATCTGATCCTTATTGTAAACTTAACCTTTAAAAAGTCCTTGAAGCACCGAGGACCAGTCACATGATCAAAATGCAGAGATATGATCCCTGGGATGGTTTAAAATAGAAAGTAATTATAAAAACAGCAGTACAGACACACACAGACACACACAGCCTGAAATACACCTCCATGTTGCCATGAGGATGCTCTGAGCAGAGAGGAAGGCTCTGGTAATGACTTGTGTTGCAGCAGGTGTTGAACAGGGGTTGGAAAGTCCTTACCTGATGTTTTCCTGCTTCAAACATATGGTACCTTACAAAGAAACGGTAGCATCATTTGTTTTCTGCACAGAATTACTAAATTTGATTATAATAACATCATCAGAGTTTACAGAGTAATCATCATAATAAAAACAAACCTCATACGTCCTTCTTTAATAGGACAATCCTAACACAAACTCTATATAGAGACTATACATAGAAGCTTTTCTGGAGCTTTAGATCACATGAAATCCATAGACTGTATGTAAAAATGGACAAAGCAACCAGGTCCCAAAAATTAGGCAAATGTGGAAGTTAAAAAAAAAAGTAATACTCTGGATGGCCACTAGATGCTGGCTCCAGAAAGCTCCAATTGACTTCAATTCAAAACGAGTCATTTTCAGTCCTGAAATTTTCAGTCAATCATTTTTTTTTTCCACAAGTCTTTCTGATGTCATTAGGTAAAATCAACTCTTCTTCTCAGTGATCTGATGATTAATCTGAAAATCATTTATCATTAAGGAGATATTAGGCTGAAAGAAGGTGAGGAGTTAGAGGTGTGGTTAGTTTACAGGTCTGGTCTCCATGGAAACCAGATCTGAACTCCAGTCTTATACACCTTGGGTAGCTTCCTCGGGTTCAAGGGTCAGACCCGCCTCCTCACTCCTCTCTTCATATCCAAATATGGTCACTTCTGGCTCCAAAAAACCAACATGGCCACGTTCAAATACCAACCCCCTGGCTTTAAAATGTGAGTCCACAAACCAACAGGAGACATCACGTTAGCTTCGTCCATTCTATAAACAGCCTTCGGTGAAAACATAGTTTAGCTTAGTTAGCTTATCTCAGCTCACTGTGGCTAACCCACTATCTGTATCCACAAGGTTGTTCTTCCACCTGTATCTGCAGAAAATCTGGAGTAATGTGTTGCATTGGTTTTATAGACTTATTCACAAGTAAGAAGTGGATGTTCAATAGTTAAAACCTGCTGCTGCTGGTGGGAGATAAAAGAAAGATCATCACAGTCTGTACAAAATGTAGCACTCCATGCAATATTTGCTGAGATGTTTCAGTTTGGACTGTAGAGGAGAACTGATCAGCTCATATCACTTTCTACAAGTGATGCTGAGGAGCTGTCAGTCACAGCAGTAACAGCAGCAGCAGCCGTATTAAAGCTGGAAACATTCAGCATCAGCACTTCTTTTAGCAGTGCTGATAGAAATATTATCCTGAGTCTCTGCTCTAATTTCTGTTTCTGAGGCTTTTCTAAGGAGAAATTCAGAGAAAAACACTTTGCCTTTCAACCCAAAACTGTAGATTAGCGACGATTGCTGCTCTGAGGCTTGACATTTGTAAATGGGCTGCCAGCAGCCTGGTACTAACATGTCATTTTCATGGGCACAGGCTTTGCGGGGGCAGAGCCATTAAAGCATGGCATTAGAGCGTCCTGAGGGATCAGCTCTGCTCCACTGATTTCTTATTCACATGAGGGCTCCAGCCGGGCTGCTCGGACACTGGTTGGCTCACTACGCCTGATGCGTTCCACTTCCAACTGCTTGGCATGGAGGCACTTACTTAGGCTTCACTGGTAAATTACACAGGAGTATGTCACCCCTCATCTGCACGGTGAGAGCTGCTCTGAGGGTTTATGAATTTATTAAAGCACATTCTGATTAGAACAGCTTGAACTGTACAAGTGTCAGCACGGTGTTAACAGCAAGCGTGCTCGGGGCAGTTCATTCAAACTCCTTAACCTTGCAGTCTCTTTGACTTTTTATTGAAATAGCTTGCATGAAATAGCCAGATCGTTCCTGCTAATACACAATCAACCGCTGCAATCAGCCCCGAAACACAGCAGACAAAATCCTTTCCAAGAAAAGCCCAGAACAAACCACTTCTGTGTGTCGACCTTTGGTGTGTCTAAACCCTCTCTCTTCTAAATCCAGTTTCCTCCAAACCATGGTCTGGCTTTTCTTTCATTACACGGACCCCATGAGGAACGATGATGCCCCCACCACAGGGTTCAGCCCCCGTCCTGCAGCAACACCACCTGGTCCATCACTAATCCCCATCTGATCCCCATCTGATCCCTTCATCATAAACCAACATTTTATTGAATCTCTTGACCCCTCTCATCTGTCCATCACCGTTAACCTTGACCATCATTTAACTCCCTAACCTGTCCATCCATCCCTCCATCCCTCCATCAATCCATCCATCCATCCCTTCATCCGTTACCTACTTTATCCTGTAGAGGGTTACAGGGGGGCTGGAGCCTATCCCAGCTGGCGGGGTACACCCTGGACAGCTCCTCAGTCCAACACAGAGCCAACACAGACACACAGACAACAACTTCCCACTTACACCACTGGGAAATTAGAATCAGTAGTTTAGCTAACATGCTGTCTTTAGGCTGTGGGGGGAGGTTCAGACTTTATTGTAACAGTCCAACCATTAGATTGAACCTCCAACCTTTCCAATAAATCATCATAAATAAATAGCATGGTGTCATCATTTGTACCACTACTAACAAGACTCTGCTCAACAAGAAGAACTTCTGAGATCTAAAGATTCTTGGACTTTTTCCAAAAAACAGGTTTTCATAGGACAAAGACTTTGTGGTGAAGTCGCTCCTCAGCCGACCACCCAGCTCTGAGAGTCTACCTGAGAGTCTATAAAACTTGTGAGGTGATTGGTGTATTGTTTGGTTGTGGGGACTTTTTGGCCACTTGGGGGCAGCAGAAACAAGGTACATACTCGGTGTTGACACATCAAAACCTTTATAATGAAACAGGACAGATTTATCTAATTTTATCTTCTAATAATGGACATTCACAGATAAATCAGCATCGGTGTGTTTTTGAGATATACACCAACAATTAAAAAACAATGTAACTACTACTCCTAAGTTGTACTTCCACTCCACCATATTTCAGAGGGAAATACTATAAGTTTTTTTTACAGCTATAGTTACTGGTTATTTTTCAGATAAATATATGTAAAATATAGGATTAAGTAAAATCAGCTGTTATCTAAACCCAACCTAAACATACCCAGCTTAAATAAATTGTTTTGTTTGTTTCTTACCTATGAAAAGCAGGCAGTAAGGTGTTTGAATTATTTCCCCTCAGACAGTGATGCAGCTGTCTCCACTGCATAACATTATTAAATATTCTTTAATAAAGTTATTTGTTAAACAACAGCCGTCCAATGAATACCTCTGCAGAGTCCTATCAGTACCACATGGGTACACAATACATGAAGACATTTCTTCTGCCCTAAAAGTGGTATTTTCTCCAAGTGGTGTTGTCCCAAATTTATCAGTCTCTACTTTTAGGTTGCTATGACAAATTTGTTCATTTTTTGAAGTTGACCATCAATTATTTCAGTGTCTATGAGCCAATTCATCTCAACTGTAGGAAGCAGTAAAAGAACCAGTTGCTGACATTGCAGTTTTCCTACTAAAACTTTCTGTAAAGTTACATTTGACTCTTTCACTCATTCACTTGACATCACACACTGATTCTCAAATGGTAAACAGACACACAATTTAATTTGTCATTAAGGAAATACAGGAAAGAACAGTCTTCATCATAAGAAAATAAGAAAAAACAACCCTACAGAGCAGAGTTACTGTACATAGCCGCACTTTTTGATGTCGCAACAACAGATACTGAACAGTTGTTCTGTCATTGTGACCTCGACCCTTCAACATATCAGTGACATTATTAACCTGTACAAAAAAATGTTAGAGAATCAAAACAGTAAGGGTGAAGTGAACACTGAGGGGAGCTTTCATCGGGAGTGCTCAGACAAAATCAGTGGATAGGTGTAAAGGTGCTGTCTTTCAACAGTGGGAGTGGGGTTTATGTCATTTGTAGTGGTGCGTCCACCGGACACTGGACACTGTTCACATCAGCCACTTGTCTTTCTCCTTGTTGAAATTCTCAGCCCACTGTCGTGTCAGCTCCAAGTAGTGGTCTGCTTGGTTGGGCTGATAGTCCAGATACAACCGGGTCACAGTTTTCTTGGGTACAGCCTTCTCTATCTGCGTGCCTTCATGCCATTGGTTGAAAGACGTAATGGTGACGATCTCCGGTCTGACAGACAGAGCTGCCTGCAGGGACGTCTCATAGTAACGTCCGTTAACCCGGTTCCTAGTGTTATGGTTGTTCCACGGTCGGACGGCGGTGTCGACGTAACCCGGGCCGACGCTGGGGATAAACAGCAGATTGTTTGCATCGCAAAAGGCCTTGATGGCTTTCCAGTTTTGGTGGGAGGAGCCAAAGGAAAAACCATTGGAGGCAAAGTAGGTGTACATGCCATCAAAGCCGCTGGCCAGGATGTCATGCTTGTGGCGCTCCTCGACGATGAGCGCGACGAAAACCCCATCGTAAGGCGTCCCTCTGACGCTGTGGGAACCTTTAGCTGTGAGGAGCTCTGCCCAGGACTCAGGCGGCGTCAGGTAGGAGTCATACACGTAAAACAGAGGCAGGACCCGCCCTGTGCTGGACCTGAATCTGTAGAAGGCGCCATGTTTTCCATACCTGAGAAAAACGAGAGGAAGAAAATATATTTCGTAAACAGAGTGAAAGTGTTTGAGTGAGCTACACTATTTAAGTTGTTTTCTTTTGATTGTAGCATTTCCATGTGACTGCAGGGGTGGCGGTGGTCTGGATTACTGTCTACAACCACAAGAGGTGCCAAATGACCTCACCCACCTACCATTACCTTTAAGGTATAATAGCCTTTGGCATAACTACTGTATAAATGAGATTGGGTGATAACAATGATCACCTTTCTTTCTTTTCTTTCTTTACTGTGGGATTCACCTGTGAACACAGCACCAACCTCTTGTTGGTATAGAGCTGCCTCACTGGGTTTGTAGCCCTCCCTGACTGACTAGATCACCTACATCTGGACGTCAGTAAATCGTCATCAGATCTGGACATGGACTTCCAGAACCAGGACTCCTGTGTGTGTGGCTGCTGGGTTTCTTGTTGTGTTTGTCTCGATGGTACTCCTGGCACTCTGTTTGGTAGCATCTTGTTACAGCTCTGTTGACCTCACTCTTTAAACTAGCTGATTAAGTCTCAACTTGGTTTGGTAACGTAAAACAGTGGTCCCCAACCACCGGGCTGGGGACCGGTACCGGTCTGTGGGGCAGTTATTACCGGGCCGCACAGAACTAAAGAATGAAAATATAACTTCCGTTGCAGTGATTACTAGAGTCTGAAAGACATTTTATTAGTGGAGGGAACGACCGGATTCTCTTCAACCTAACTTTTGCCAGTGCCTCTTGACACGTCAATACGCTTGTCTTGGTCACGTGATAAAACTTATTACCTATCACGTATGTCAGATACGTTAGCCAAAAAATACACCCACAAGCTAGTGAAAATGAATAAAATACAAACATCTTTGGAGAGCTTCTTTGCAAAGGGTAAAAAGGACAACTTTTTATGCCGGTCATGTTATATTATTTTCCCTGTATTTATCTGCCACACTTTGAAGGTTGGTCTTCAATAATGATGCCGACATTAAACCGGTCCGTGGTGCAAAAAAGGTTGGAGACCGCTTACTTAAAAGACGCCTGGTAGCAACTCTTTGTCATATATTTTGCTTCCCCTTTGCATCCAGATAGGGAGCTTATCTTTGTCATTTTGTTTGATTCTAGACCGACTGAGTTTTGTATTTTCTGTGGGGTTTTTTTTAATTACTTTTGGCCCAGGAGACCCTGACCTCTTTTTTGTTCCTGGTCCTGTTAGTTGGCCTGTCTTCGGTAACCTTTTTATTTGAACCAAGTTTCGTCCATTGCTACACTTTGAATGTTTAAGTAGCCCGGTCTTGTTGTTTCGGAAACATATTTCCAAACTTGGTATGTTCCCACTAGACATTAAAAGTCATGACATAGATGAAGGCTCGTCCAGGACCAAGTCCATAAGGTATAAACCCTTTAACACTATTAAGAGAGAAAAGAACAAGTAACTAGTAGACTCCGAATTTTTACGGGCTTTATTTAAATACTAACCAGTACGAGTGATATGTGATGCTGACATATTGTGTTAAATATGATCAAAAATAGGAATATTCAAACATAATTTAAAGCTGCACATAACTTTTTTTGGTGTGTTTTTAGTATATTTGAGCCTCAAACAAACTAAATATTACACACATATATGACAGTCTGGATAAACATATTTTAGCGTCAGTAAAAACGCTGGAGGCTTCGTTCCCAATTTAGATGAGAATAATGACAAGCTGGTGATGGAAAACCTTCATATAAATCAGTGCTGTCTTGTACATTAGTGTGTCAGGGTAGAGGCCATGGCTATCAATCGTTTCATTAGTGGTGTTATGTATCTAATTGTAACTATACCAGTGTTTCAAATGTAATGATGCTTGATGCAGCTTCTTAATTAGATTCCATGTTTGCATCAGACTTTCACAAACTATTTATGTTTTATTCAAAATCATCATCATCACCTTCTCTGGCTCTGCAGGTTTCGTTTCATTTTATACAGATGGTCAGCACAGTGGGCTCCACAAAACACTGCCAGCAATAGAAAGTCCAGAAATTGGATTCTGCTCAATGGGACAAAGTCGGGGCTTTGATTTTCATCCAGACTTGCATCGTTATATTTTATTCTTATTCCTTGTCCCAGCGTGAGATCATGGACTTCTTTTTTTTTTTCATCAGACTACGACTGAATATCTTATAATACTGAAACACCATCTGATTAGCCTCACAACCTCATGTCTCCCTGTCTAAGCTAACATATTTTATACAATACTTGGGAAAAAGCTGAGTATCGTCAAACTACAAAAGATCAGGCGGGTTCCTTTGACCACATGTTCAGGCTGGTTCACGTCAGAGTAAAACTACCTTCTGATCTGCTACAGCAGGATCACAGAGGAGACATCTATATTTAACTACCTGTTCCTTGCCTGCCCTTATCAGGCTTCATGTTTCACCAGATCTGTGGACGTCAGCAGCCACTGATACAGACGGAGGAGCTTGACCCGGTCGGTCAGTGAAAGGAAATCTAGTGCAGAGGTAATCGGACACAGTAAAATTAGCTTACTTGTCAATAATGTATTTGATGTTGTCATGCATGCTCTGGTCCGTCCGTCCCTTGTATGGCTGTATGTGAAAGGCCACCTGTGCAGAAACACATGTGAATGAGGATGTTAATGAACAACGGCACCAAGTGAAGACAAAAAAATAAAACCTGTGAAAGAAGATGTTACACAGTGAATCCTGCTCATTACTCCTGTGCATTAACTGTTGATGGACAGCCAGACTGAACATTTAATTAGTAGTTAGTGGACCTCGCTAAGTATTTGCTGTCTCTGAATCAGAGCATTGATTGAAGTGTCATTTCATGCCCACTGTAGAGGACCTCCTTCTACAGTGCAGGCTTGTTTTTGTGCCAATACTTAAATACCCCAAATGCTCAACTGCTCAAACTCAGTCTGAGCAGGTCTAGAGTCAGTCACAGGAAACTTCTGTGTATATCCAATTGTGGGGCTACAGCAGAGGTGTCCAATCCTGGTCCTCGAGGGCCGCTATCCTGCATGTTTTTGATGTGTCCCTCTTCCAACACCTGATTCAGATGATCAGGATCGTTACCAGGCTTCTGCAGAGCTTGATGATCATTTGAATCAGGTGTGTTGGAAGAGGGAAACATCTAAAACATGCAGGATAGGGGCCCTCGAGGACCAGGATTGGACACCCCTGGGCTACAGCCTATCCCAGCTGGCAGTGAGTGAAAGGTGGGGTACACCCTGGACAGCTCCCCAGTCCACCACAGGACCAACACACAAAGACAGACAACCATCCATGTTCACACCGATGGTCAGTTTATACTGATCAGCTGTTTTTGGACAGTGGGAGGAAACTGGAGAACATGCCAACTCCTGGAGGTCTTACTGTGATGTGACAAGAAACCCTTAATGTATTTAAAACAGTCAAAGAAAGATCCAACGGATTGAAGGACAACAGAAGCAGATGAATCCATCCATCCATCTTCTACACCCCTGTATCCAATCAGGTCGCTGGGTGGAGCCTCCAGCCTCAGAGAGGTGGTGTACAAGGCTGCACTTAAGTCCTTAAAATCATATTAACTTGATTAAAAAATACGCCAATTGAAATCCTCCCTGAACTATAAATGGCATAAATGCAACTGAATAGACCCGATCTACAATGTGGTCGACTCAAACAAAGAGAGACCACAAACACCAAGCAGCAATCAATGAATCAATTGTTCAATAAGCAGCGGTGGAAAAACAAGAGCCTCTCCGGCCTGATTAGTGTGACACACTGTGGTTCACGCTCCAGTTCTTACACCCATGACGACCTTTTAACCAGTTTTCTGAAAGAGTAACAGAGCTGTACAAACAACACTGACGACTATTCTGTTGGACCTAATCAGCTCTGACCTATCAAGATATGGACCTGGGAAGGTGTCCTGTGGTACCTGGTGTGGTAACAAAGAGCTGCTTGAAGAAGAGGTGCAGAGTTTAAGATCTTTTATTCATGCAAAGAAAACCTGAGTTTGTCTCTGTAGAGTATGAAAGACTGAATAATACATGTATTGATTATATAGCAAGACAACACTAATTGTTTACACACATCTGATTCCTCACTCTTATGTGTTAACACCAATATGTCCATTTCTCTCACTTCTTGTATTTTCTTCTTGTGTCCCTTTGTTAAACATTACTGCTAAAACATCTGTGGCACAAGCACAAACAGACTTCAGCAGCAAAGTCCGACAATTAGCAAGATCCAGCTCATGGTCCGTCTCTCCTCAGAAACACTGCTGGATGCTGCAGACCAGGATCACCTCACAAGCTTTTCTCAGACCTGCTCTGATTATCTTCTGGTTTTACCGATCTGGTCCTTGTCAAAGTAGCTCAGATTTCTACAACACACTCCCCCTACATGTTTTCTACTATTCACCATAAATCCCACAGCTGTATATGACACGAGACATCCAACATTATTTGCTTCATCTGTGAGGAGCCGTGATGTGTAAATCTGCCATAAATCCTTCTGTGGCAGCTCTGAGCAGGACCCTCCAATATCCAGCTGAGAACTGACCTGTGTCCACAGACAGCTGGGTTTGGGCTGTAGCACCCATGACTTCCTGTTCATAGGGCCTCTCTAAAGAGCTTATTGTTGCTAGGTTACACAAACCATCTTTGAGCACAGTCTCTGCAGTTTACTTCAGAGAGGTCAGCTAAAACAACTGCATCCTGGCACTGGCAGGAGTTCTCAGAGGATTCACAGGGTTTGTACAGGAAGTAGATAAAAGCAGCACAGAAACAGCTTCCTGTGGACACAGCATCTCAGTCCACACAGGTTATAACACTGAACTTGAGGTGATCCAAGCATCATTGAAGGTGCAGCCTGCAGTGGATAACTAATGTTGCTTTGAGTTTTGTGTAGTTTTATGTTTTTTTCTCCTGTCCTTGTGTTTCTTTCCTGCTTCTTTGTCCATTCATCTGTCCACCTGCTTCTGTCCCTGTTTGTCTCCTTGCATCTTAATTCCCTGAGTTTAGTTTTTCCCCTTGTTGGATTTATTTGATATGTTTAGATTCAGTTTTCCTTTGTTGGATTTGACGACAGGCTTGTGCCCTTTCATTAAAATTCATTTCATTTATTTACCTGGGACTAAAAATACCCTGGTCGCAAATGCTAACGGAGTAAAACCAAAGGTAAAATGCCAAGAAAAGGTCATGTCATCGAGACGTAAGACGAGACTTATAAAGATCCTGCAGACAGAGCTTTGGTACCATCTACTCTGCAGAGGATAGTTCACAGTAAAGAAGCTTTTTAAAAGACTCAATCTAACAACAACTCATGTGCAGGTTTTCCAGGGGGCCATCTTGAATTAGGTCACGCCGTCCAAGCTTGGTTGGTGAACATTTCTTCCAACATTTCAACCACAAAAAGGTCTCGAGATGGACACATGACTGACGACTACAAAAGGTAATTCACAGCTGTCAATCAGGCAGCACAAAGGAAGGACTGGGAACAAGACAGATAGCAGTGCGTCGATGCTTCATACTCTGTGGAGATGATAGCTGTTGCCTAGCACCTGCAAAGAATTTATAGTGTGTGTGTGTGTGTGTGTGTGTCCCTTGATGACAGACAGAGGAAATGTTTGACAGTTCACAGTGGAATTGTCCTCGCTTTATAAGGAATATACCTGCAATGACAAATAAAATCCCTGAAATTTTCTATGCTTTTGTGAAACTGCTGTTCAGTAGTGTGTGTGTGTGTGTGTGTGTGTGTGTGTGAAAGCTTCAGGGCTGACTCATTTAAATCATCTAAGAACCGCAGCTTCTCTCGATCTGTATTATTGGGGGATTAATGATGTGTTTCAGCCTCGGGCTTTAACATCAGCCATTCAGTTGTATTTCTTTTCAGCAATTACAGTTTTTAGAAAAAGAAATTGTTGCATAAAACTGTGGCTTAAACGCATGAACTTCAACTGTGAAGTGGAGAGCCTGGAGGATGTCTTGCATCCAAATTGGATTAATGGGGTCTTGGTTGGTAAGTTCATGTAAAATTGGCCAGAAGTAGGGAGACCACCGCTGCTAGGCAACGGCAACATGGACGCCAAAAATCTCCTCATTGTTCAAAGCACATTACGTAATATCATAAAGAAATCGAAGATGCTAATGTGACGTCTCTTGTTGCTTTGTAGACTCACATTTTGAAGTCGGGAGTTTGGTATTTGACTGTGGCCATGAGGAGGCGGGTCTGACCCTTGAACCCAAGGAAGCTACTCAATATGTATGAGACTGGAGTTCAGATCTAGTCTCATTGGCGACCAGGACTGTCGATCAAGCTAACCACGCCCCTGACTCCTCCTCTTCTCTCAACCTAACCTCTCCTTAGTGGTGAAGTGATTTTCAGATGGACCAGATCACTGAGAAGAAGAGCTGACTTCATCTAGTGACATCAGAATGACTTGTGGAAAATATCTATTGACTGAATGTAAACAACTTCATTTCGCCTTTAATTTGACAAACTTACTTTGACTCATTTATCTCAGGCGATTCATTAGTGTTTTAAGGTTTTCAAATTGTTGTTGACAGTTTCAACGGATCTCCTGAGTCTTCTTCAGAACGTCAACCAGATGTCAAGTGGTGACGTGCCTTATAAGCTGATGTGGTCCACGCCGAAAAAGAAACCAAGAAACCACACACCAGAACAGAAAAAGCAAATGCCGAACATCAAGACTTAAAATCAGCAATAGCCGATCACTGCCAGAGGGAGCACCACATCATCAACTGGGAGAAAGCCAGAGGAAAATCGCTTCTGACGTTGGGTAATGGAAGCAGTGGAGATTAGGAAACGTGCCCCCAAGACGATGAACAGGGATGAGGGAGCCTAGAACCTGTCCCACACCTGGAGCGCCATCTTGGAGGGGGAGCGATCAGACAGCAAAAGGAAGAAAGAGATCCGTCGAAACTGTCAACAACAAAAAAGGTATTTGAAAACCTTACAACACTAATGAATCGCCTGAGATAAATGAATCAAAGTAAATCTATTGACTGAGTATTTCAGGACTGAAAATAATCATTTTTGAATTGCAGTCAATTGGAGTTTTTTGGAGCCAGCCTCTAGTGGCCATCAGGAGTATTGCACCTTTTTGCACTTCCACATTGGCTTCAATTTTGAGACCGGGTTTCTTCATTCATTTCTATATACAGTCTATGATTAATATTACCATTACTGTCAGCGTCCAGAAGCTACTGGGCTAGTAGGAATTTAGCTAGCTAATGAGCAGGTAAGTAATGTAGGCAACACACCTGCACGATGTGATGATCAAGCTCTTGGGAGCATCTTCTTTTTCATTCAATTTCAGTGTCTTGCCCCCTATGACTGCAAAGGGACTCAACTACATATTGGTCCATGTTGGGGGAAAATCACTGAACTTTGTCTCACAGTGGCCAAGAGAGTTTCTGACACTGTTCAGGATTTCTGAGATCTTGGGTCATCGAATACAAAAGCAGAGCAGACAGGAAAAGACTGGGGTTTTTGTCAGTGTCCAGTTCTGTTTGTAAGGATGTGGAGTCAACACCAGGGAAGTTTCATTGTAAACATTTTCCAACACATAGCAGTTTGCTATAACACTTAAAGCAATACATCTGGTTTTGTCCAATGTTATTGTTATGTCCATATCAAATAAATAAATAAATAATAATAATAATAATACTGAACCCATGGAGTTACAGTCCTTTAAAAGTTCCACATCAGCTTCATCCTTGACTTTAATGGATGACGTCCCTGTAAGTGACGTCTTCTGGTGTCATGTTTCAACGTGTGAATTTGTGTCCACTTGACATGAGTAACATATTTGTAACAATAAAGAG
>OOFC01001971.1:22068-36427 GCA_900323345.1 Pseudochromis fuscus | reverse complement strand
CTTCCATTGTTTTCCATTTGGTCTGTTTCATATTCCTCAGGATTTTACTTGAAGGAGAAATTAGTCTGAGTTCTTAAACATTTTTGCTGCCTCTCCTGTGTCATGTTGCTCTACAGCCCCTCCAGTGGTCAAAATTCCACTGAGTTAAGTTTGCAACTAGCATCACAGCATTGTCATGTTTTTGATGCAGTGTGCTGAGAATCTTGCATGGCTGCCTGCAAGATCACCTCACAAATGACGCAAACTCCCAAGTGTTTTCTTTTCCTCTGGTAAAAAGATGGAAGGAGACAGAACCTAAGTTTCGCCTGCAGGATGCTGAGGGTTCCTGGAGATGGAGGTGAGGAGGAGGAGGAGGAGGAGGAGGGAACAAGCGAAGCAGATGCTCACTATCCCCACAGGCATGTCCCACATTGTCATCTCATCTGTCAACATGTTCAGGTGACACGGGGTGACGTCTTCTCCACTGACCCAAGTGTCTCAGGAATCTGCCTCTGAGTAATGATTACCACTTAAAAGACTTTCTGCACTTTTTTTGTACACTGCAGAAATTAACACATGAAAAACTGGTGAACATGACTTCACAGAGAGCGGTGTGTTGTGTTGTGTTGACGCTGAAAGCTGAGTGATGGATGTCCTCTGTCATCCTGAAATAACCAGCGTACGCTCGCTGGCTTCAGTCACAAAGGGGAAAGAGGTCTCCTGCAACTCGGTGGCAAACAGTGAAGCATTGACAGAGCTGTCGAGCCACAAACAGCAAACGCTCGACGCCCACTCCATCTTTCAAAAGAGGCTGCAAGGTCTTCATAAACAGTTTCCATGGCAACGCGGTGCTGTTTGGCTCCCGAGCTCGAGCTCGTCAGCTGTCTCGACTGGTTGGAAATCATGAAAGGCCAGCGAGGTAAGACGCCGTTCAATCTGTTCGTGTTTGGTTGAATAAACCAGGATGAGAAGCGCTTTGTTTGCTCGGATCCCCGCTCGCGTGGCGTGATGCCGACAGACTCCAGTGTTTACATCCCGAGCCTCAGGACGCTTCCGCAGCAAACAAGCCGCCCCAACACTTCTCACCAATGTTTGGCGTCTTTTCAGATGATGACCAACACTAACCTGAAGCCATGTTATATCATCGTGTTGCTCTATGCTACATTAATTCAGCTAATTATGTACACTGGAACAAAAAAGTGCAGATGCAAAAGTGCGATTATGAAAAAAAACATTGCATCTTACAGGTGTCTGGCGGGTTTAGAAAGCAGAAGGTGTCCCCAAAGAAAAACTGAAATAATTAGAAATCCTGCAGCGAAGTGTGAGTTAACTGCACAGCACACGTCCACATTTACCTTTATCTACACTTCATACAAAAGAATGAAGGGAAAACAAGTTCATATTATCTACATCAGTACTACAAGGGCGGCTGTGGCTCAGGTGGTAGAGTGGGTCACCTGTGAATCGTAAGGTTGTGGGTTCGATCCCCGGCTCCTCCTGTCCACTTGTGTCCTTGGGCAAGACACTGAACCCTAAGTTGCTCCCAGTGGTGGCTAGTGCTTTGCATGGCAGCTCAGTAGCCATTGGTGTGTGAATAGGTGAATGAGTTGCCTTGTACAGCACTTTGGGACCAAGCTAAAGTCATGAAAGCACTATTTAAATGTACTCCATTTACCATTTACATGTTTAGATTAAGTTGGGATAACTATGCATGAAAGTTCATTAGTAACTCTCCATCAGCTCAGCTTCCCAGGCAAACAACTAGCTGCTTGTTGCTGCTGCTAACAAGGTCGATGAGAGTGTAACAGTAAAGCTGCAAAAAACCCCAGAACAACACTTCATTAAAACATCCGGAGAACAGCAGAGGTGTGTGACAGTCCTTTCATGTCACACAGTGATCTGACCCACGGTTCATCTCACATGTTTATCTGTGCAGCGTTATCTGTGCTCCTGTTGTCTGCAGCCAGGAACAACAGCAGTGTTTCATTTGGGTAAACAGGGTCAATCTATGCTTAATTAATGAGGCTGGAGCACTGGAGGGGATTATAGATCAGTGTGTGTCCTCCTGTCTGTAGTTTGTGATGTCCTGTCACATGTGGCGCTCCCACTTTTCACGTCGAGCTGACACGTTATTACCCCTGCGTCACAACGACTCTATCACAGGTCACGCAGCATCCGATAGGTGTATGTATGTGACATCTGCATTAGGAAAACACACACACACAGCAGAGCTCACACACACACAGACTTCAGCCTGTGTTTTGTCAGCGGTAGTTCTGGTGCAGTGAAACACTGGAGCATTAGCCCTCAGGTCAGCTGTGAGACACACACTGTTGTGTAAGTCTGACTGAGACTCACAGAGAGACCCAGTTCTCCGTCTAAGACTTCCATATAAGGAGCATGAAAGCAGACCGAGGGAAAGCTCCTCTGTCCTGTTAACGCTGAATCTACAGTCTGGGCTCAGCCTGTTTTCAAGCACCTTCAGCATCTCACGGCTTTATGCTATCTGAATCCCCTCAGTGTTGAAGTACATGTCATTTTCTTAAGATGTAAAGGCAAAGGAAAATCTGAGCTCGGGTTTTTAAATACAGCTATTGGCTCGCAGCTGGAAAAGGCCTCTGACAGCAGGAGGTTTTTATCCCTCTGAAACGTTCCTGCTCCTGTAAATGTCAGGTTTTGAGGTCAGAGCGCTAAAATCGAAGCTGCCACTGGGACCCGATGCCGAGGTACCACTTGCTTCACTGTCAGCAGTCTCAGTGGACCAGAATGCAATGCAGCTGCAAGTCATGATGTGTTTTGAGTAAAGGGCACGGCACAATTTTTCTTAACCAGAGAATATGCAGCGTTACAGTCTTTACCACAGCAGCTTTTCAAAATAAAACCAATTTGTTTCAGTGGAGTTGTTTGTATTTAGCAGTTTGACTTCAGCTCTGCTTAATTCTGACTTACAACAACCCTGCTAATAATGCTGAACCACTGCAACATGTAGTGGTTCAGCGGTTGGTTGTCTCCAAATATCTCAAATATTATGCCCACAATCAAAAAGTAGTGGATTTTGGAATACCGTATTTTCCGTACTATTGAGCGCACCTGTCTATAAGCTGCTATTGAATTTATTTGAACAGTTTCATGTGGTCCACTCTGACCGGGTCTGATGCGACGACGCTAAATGTATCGGCAGCACGGAGCTTGCTAGCTTGTAAAAAGCCAACGAGCTTCGTGCCGCCAATACATGAGCCACACCAGTGTTTAAGTTTTAAGCATCGGAAAAAGTAGCGGCTTATAGTCCGGAAAATACGGTAATACTACAAAACCCAAGATAAAGAACAAGGACAACAAAATAGAAATGAAATCAGATTAAAGATAAAGTTAATATAATAAAGCAACATAAAGTAACAGCTGCTGGTCAGTCTGGAATCTGTTATGCCCACTTCTTCCTCTTTGTCCAAATATGGTCATTTCTGGCTTCAAGGAACCAACATCATGATGTTCAAATGCTAAACTCCTGGCTTCAAAACGTGAGTCCACAAACCTACAGCTGACGTCACATTAGCTTCATTCCTTACTATAAACAGTCTATGGGTGCATCACTATAGATATACAATATATTTAAAAAATATGATGGAAGCACATGAGAGCTACTGAGTCACTGATAACTGGAAAACACTCAGAGAGCACAAACCACCACCACAGGCATAATCCACATCTAACCTCCACTGAATGGTCTCAGATTGTAGACATTATCATCGTGCATGTGTGTGTGTGTGTAGACCTACCTACCTACTGCTTCCTTCTTCTTTGTGTCCAACGTACAGATGCAACGGTGGTGTTTTGCTGCCCCCTATTGGTCCTCTGTCATTAATGTTGTTGTTAAAACATTCACCCATGATATGTAATAGGGATTTTTGAGATTGTTTTGGACAAGATGCCGTCTCAAAATATGTCCAAAATCTAATTCTGTCCCCTGGGTAATGAATTGAGATCTTTTCAGTAGATTTTTTTAAGGTTGTTAACAGACAGAGGTGAAATCATAATCTCCTTGGTGGAAATAATAACTCAAACAGCTCAGTGTTTGGACTGTGCTGATTTCACTGTGAAACTTTGTCATTTTCAGATTAGCTTGCAGACGAGGTTTTCTTGTGTGATGACTCCCTCGTGAGCCGGTGTTTGAGACGATGCAGAGCAGATGTGAATCTGCGAGACGTTCACCTTCAGGGCAGCTGGCTCCCCATCGCTCTCGCTCTCCTTGTTCCCGTCTCTGCTCTTATTAGGATTCTGCTCCAATCTGACCCTTTGTTTGCTACAGATGTTGGACTGTTTGACTTAAACGCTCAAAGTTCAGCGATAGCTCTGAAATAACAATGTTATCAATTCAAGAGGTGCAGCATTTTAGCCACAGCTTTGATATTCATCGCCGCAGGTCAGTGTGAGTTTCTCTTTAGTGGTGCCTTGTTTTATTGTTGCTTGTCATCTGTAGGATTACACTTTGATGAGACCTTAAAAAGATCTTTCAACGGATCAAATAGACTTTACAACTAAAGAAACACTCCCCTTCTGGGCCTCACTTTAAGTCCTCTCACTCTCTATGTGTGTTTTGTATATTCTGCTGAGCTGTAAGTGTGGCTACAATACAGTAAACCCCTGCTGTCCCTTTTTTAAATTAAAAACCTCTTTCCAGTGTCTGGGGAGCAGAGCCCACAGATGTTTCTCTGCAGTAATAGAAACAGGTTGAGACTCTTCCCTCCTTCCTGAGTCAGAAGTTTGAAGGACGAGCAGAAGTTAATTATCCCCTAACCTTTAATAAGTCTGTTCACTGCAGGAAGGGAAAGGTTGAGAGTAGCAGTATCTATTTTAGTAGCTGCAATTAGCTTAATAAAATCAATCAATATCTTCTGATCCAAACATTTTAGAGTCAGGCTGTGTTGAGTGATGAGAGGAGGTTGTTAGTTCAAACAAGTCTTTATTAGACAGGGCAGGGAGGCAGGATTGCACTGTGTTCTGCAGAGGGAGGCTAACAAGGGAGCGATGCATGTAATTAGTTAATTCATTTACAGAGTGAATCCAGGTGGAGTGCTCAGAATTTACAGCTTTATATGTGAAGAAGTTTAAGTTTGATATGTGGACACCACATCTGAACAGCAGGTATCTGTCTCGGAGCTGAGACACAGGATCCACCCAGAAGTTTCTGTTTGATTTTTCTTGCTGGTTATAAATAATTTTCCTGAATCACAGAAAATGTGTTTCTGCCGCCTTAACTCTGTTGTTGGTCTTCCCGAGGCTCTGTATTGGCTTTTATTCATGTGGGTAACATATTGATTTTTTAGCTTTTACCATTCCATACAATGCAAGAGTAATTTCAGATTGTGCTGTGAGCTACATGTGTACATTTCAAATGCAGTAATCACAGCACTGCTCCCAGCCTCAGAGCTGCCCTGAAGCCTCTGATCAAATCACATCAGTTTGACAGAGATTTCCAATGAATTATTTGTGTGTTGTTCAAAAAGTTTGACTGAGACACTGTTCAAAAACAGAGAGCCTTGTGTGTTTGTGTGGTGAAGAGGAAGAGATTTGTCTTTGTTGTGAACTACAATAAAAAAAGGACTTAACTAGAAAAGCACTCAGAGAGCACAAACCTCTACCAAGGCATAATCCAGCTGCAATTTACAGCACAGTAAATAGCACTTCCCCTGCCACCCATGTTGCAAAGTTTAGTGGGTGTGGTACCTTAAACCATCCAACACTGACTATAGTGAGCCACTGTGATGAACCTCTTCATGGTTCTTCACCTTCTCAATGTTGACTCCTCACCTCTCCAGCCAACCTCAAGGAGCTGATCTCCCAGACCATAACCAGCTGGGCTCAGGAGTCTCACATCCAGGACCCGGAGCTGGTCAGAGTCATGTTCAGCCTGCTGAGGAGGCAGTACGATGGGATCGGGGAGCTGCTCCGCGCCATGAAGAAATCCTACACCATCAGTGCCGCATCCGTGCAGGACGCGATTAACCTGTTGGCATCTCTGGGTCAAATCAGGTCCCTGCTGTCAGTGCGCATGGGAAAAGAGGAGGAGAAACTCATGATTGATGGACTCGGGTAAGAAAAGCTATAAACTCTGACAGCTCTCTTAGACCCTGTTTACACTAGACTTTAAAATGCGGATTGGGCAGTCGTCCTCCAAACCCACCTGCTTCATGAATTTGCATTTACACTACAAAAGAGATGAAATGCATCCCTGACAACCTCCACATGTGGTTGTAGCGATCTGATCTCAATGCAAGTGGTCAGCACTGTCCACTTATGACCTTCCTGAGACGCATCTTAAAACCAAGTGTAAACAGGGTGTTTTTTGTTTTTATGTTAATACAAATAATTTGAATCAATTGTTTTCCATTAGTGACACCAATATCTTTCCAGTGTGCAGTACGCAGCTTAATCTATTATGTGATCTTCACGAATCACTTTCTTCTCTTCCCAGCGACATTATGAACAATAAGGTTTTCTACCAGCATCCCAATCTGATGAGAGTGCTGGGCATGCACGAGACCGTCATGGAGGTCATGGTCAACGTGCTAGGAGGAGACAAGTCACAGGTAGGCGTGGCAGCATTTAGAAGAGGCTTGCCTTGGCCGCTACAAGTTATTTAAATAATTACTCTCAGTATTTGTTGCCAGAGGGTAATCAATTGCAACTGTGTCTGATGTTTGCAGTCAATCAATCTCAGCTCAAAGTCTTCTTACACGAGTCACTTCCTCAAGTATTCTACAGCGTTACGCCATATTGAATTTATTCAGTGCACTGCATCAGTTTTTGTTAAAACTTTGAAGATTTAAGGTGATGTAAATAGAACTTTAAACTGGATCGGGATTTGATCCAGGAACCTGCAAAACTGTGAGAAACTGGAAACTAAACCAGAAGTTTATTGACCACAGAACTGGATTTGGTGTTTCTAAACCAGCCTGTCCCCAAAAAAGTTAACTGGACTATTTTATATTAATGTGTGCTGCATTAATGTTGCTTGTTTCTTTCAATCAACAGTCAAAATACAAAAAGCAATCCATTTTAAAATCTAAAAACTCAAGATGCACGATATTGAATTTTTGGTCAATATCCAATATGCCGATATTTTACAGCTCATTTGGCCGATACCAATATTTTTATTTATTTATTCATTCCCCATACGTAATTACAGAGATCATCTAGTTTCTGTAGTGGAATTAGCATACAGAATTATTCTGCATACTCCTGTAACATCAGTAATGGTTCCTTGTGCAAAATAAGAAAAAATATTTAAACTTACATTATGTAAAACATGTTTATTCATGACAGTTGTTTTTGAACAAAACAATTAAGATACTTGCAGCCTATCCTACTTAAAACAGATTTGGATAATGCTCTCGCTGAGACAATAATAACATTACCCGTTACTATTTTATCGGTTAATTATATCGGCGGAATGGCCGATGTACGATACTTAATTTTAAAGCCAGTATCAGCCCACAGCGATAACGTGCCGATAGTATTGTGCATTCCTAATAAGAACCTATGGAGACAACAAAATATCACATTTAAACATATTATGCATACATTTAAAATAACTAACTAAAACAAACAACTAAATTATTAATCTATTCCCCACAGTTCTTGATTTGGGGGTGAATGTTAATTTAAATTTTAGTTCCTATTTTACATCTAGAGTTTTGTGACCGACTAAACTTTTATAGAAATAGTAAATGTTACAACAAATACATATGTAGATTAAGAGCCCACAAGAAAAACATCAGGCTTATTTGAGCATTTATGAAAAAGTGTTTTTGTGCAACAGTCCTAATGCCACTACTGTGCTGCCATGATGCAGTCTAACTCTTTATATGTAACTTCCACATGTTAAGCCCATGTGATGTCAGAGCATTTCAACCAATCAAAAAAATTCCCCCATTTTTCTGATTGGTTGAAATGTTCTGACATCATATGTGCTCATTTAAAATGGTATCCTCCATGAAATCTTCTGTGGCAGGTGAATTCTGACTTTTGGAGCCAGATAGCTTCGTTATATGAGCTCATTATTTCCAATCCATGAATGGCTGAAGTCAGAATCTCTCCTCGTAACTGTGTTGACCACGGGTTTCTGTTCCTTTAATGCGTAATAGGTTGGACACTGATCTTTGAAAACAAATTTTATCCTAAGAGGTTGAACTGAGCCAAGAGCAACAAGCTTAATACCCAGAAAAACCACAGGGGTGACAGAGAGGACAGAGGAGTAAACTAGGCAAAGGATGGCATGAGAGGGGTGAGAGGAGGCCTCTCAAACCTGTCCTTTTGGGGCAGTGCTGACAGAAGCTGGAAGAGCTGGTGGTGATTTAATGCCGCCATCGGTGCCAGGAGTGAATTGGACGTCAGACAGACAGACCTCAGGGAGACATTCGGGCCTTCATGTCCGACTCTGGCAGTCTGATCACACAGTCTCAGACATAAATTCCAGACCAGTTTACTGCCACTTGATATGTGCACTTAGCTTACCGTGGCCATATAAAGTGGCAGCAGCACAGCTCGTAAGTGTGTATCAGGTTTGTAATATTTACTCTTTGATTATCTGTGATGTTGTCTCAGTCATGGTGCTGCGTGATATCAACCCCTGATTTATTTGGTTTGAGGATTTGCTGGTCATAGATTTTATCACACAATTAAGATCATTGGTTTGTAAAATTTAATGACATTACAAAGCAAATAAGTAATAGATTAGATATTTATTACCAAATTGATTTCTGCTTTCAGAGATAATGTGAAGCTTCACTTTAAAAAAAATTTAAATTGCCTTGCCTTTTAAACCCTGTGGCAAATTTTCTTTTATAGGTGGAAGCTTTTGACTTGATTTAAAGTTCAACAGTTGTCACTCGACTGGTGATAAGTGGGATTTCCTGTGTTGTGCATTTTTGTCAGAATGTAATTTGCTGGAAGTAATATGAGGATTTCTCCTGCTCTTTCTACTTTTACTGATTTATGTTGTGACTGAACCTTGGACCGAGCCCATAGTAGAACTTAGAAAAATGAGGATGACACAGAGGTAATCGCATTAGACGCAGAAGGGCTTGAAGGTGAAATGATTTCCCCATTGTTGTTTTCTGAACAGAAAATAAATTTTATTTATTTACTCCTGCGATAAGCTTTGTGAAAGGTTCGTGAGAGACCTGTATGTAATACTCTGCATCCTCCCGACATATCAAAATAAATTAAAATCTCCCCGAGCTGCCGCAACAGCTTCTTCAGGTAAACACCGGATATTATCTTTAAAAATATTCTCCACTCTCCGACGGGTGCAGACAGGGTCATATATTTTGTATTTCACTTCTTACAGGGATTGTTTGAGAGTTTTACTTTCACATTAAAAAATGGGCTCTGGTTCTTTCTTCGTCCACAGGAGATCGCCTTCCCCAAGATGGTGGCCAGCTGCTGTCGCTTCTTGTGCTATTTCTGTCGCATTAGCCGCCAGAACCAGAAAGCCATGTTCGACCACCTGAGCTACCTGCTGGAGAACAGCAGCGTCGGACTGGGTAAGTCAGGGACCATTAGCTAAACTCCTGGCATCTACTGGTGGTTTAATTCTGGGAGCTTTAAAATGTGCAAAACAATAAAAATATGAGGAGTTTGAGAAGGACAGTGAAAGGAGAACCACTGATGGGAATACCTTGACATTTTGAAAAAATCTTCCTCGAGCAGCTAAACAAATGATACAAAATGTGCTCCGAACCCACTCGCTGCCACTTCTCAGCTAATTGAAGTGCAGACACGAGCTTATCACTCACATTATGACGAGCGGCCGGTGAGGGAGAATAACAGGCCACAATTCAAAATGCCAGGGTATCAGGTCGAGAGTGAAAAGTCCAGGAGAAGGCGGCGGCTGATAGAGGAGAGAAGAATGGAGACGAGGGCGGGAGGCAAATGAGGGACGGCGGTTATTTAGGCGTGCGGCGCAGGACTGATGAGTCACTGGCGCTGCTGTAAACCAAAGCACCTGACTGTGAAAGAGGAGAGGTTCGCATGATCAGGAGAGGACAGATGAATGCAAACACACCCGTCACGGTGCCTAATGCGACACATTTGATATTTGCTTATTTATAAATCACATGCGTCAGTGTGTCAGGAGATGTGACTTTGTCCCGAATGATAAGTTTGCAGCATAAATGACATAGTTATAAAATCGGATGTATTTTTTTAATCTTAACTGTTCTGCAACACTGTGCACAATTATTTGGGGAACAGGTGCCCACCGGGAATTAAAAGTATGGACGTAGGCAGGGAAGGTTTCAGCACGTTCAGTCCTGGAGGATTCATTAACTTGAATTTTAGGAATCTGCATAATGTCAGTGTTTCGGTGACTGTTTTCTGTAAAGCAAGCAGCTTTCCACAAGTGCATCGATTACAACATTAATAATCTTTGCAGTAAATATGAGTCATAGATGCATAGGCTGCATATGTTGTGTAAAATGTAGTTATTTATCTCAGTGGGTGCTCAGACTTGTCCTGCTGTTTGCCGCTCTGCCTCAGTGTCTGTGCAGGGAGGTGCTCTGCTGAGTGCTGCAGCATTTTCTAAAAGATGTGCTTTGGGTAGAAACTGCTCGATTACAATGTCCGTTAAAGAAAAAAGATGTCCTCCTTTCACAATAAATCTTTCAAATGTTTAATAATACACATACGAAAGAGGTCAGATGTTGCCTCAGACTGATTTATACATTACCTGAGACCCTACGCTGGAAGATACAGAGCTGAGAATATCAGGATGAGATGTTGATAGACTGCCCCCTGTTGTTTAGTACAGAGTAAATGTGAGGCTTGCTGCTGACACTCTGTGTTTGTGTTCAGCCTCTGAAGCCATGCGGGGCTCCACTCCACTGGATGTTGCAGCATCGTCAGTCATGGACAACAACGGCCTGGCTCTGGCCCTGGAGGAGCCTGATCTGGAGAAGGTTTGTTACTAGAAACATGCTGGATGTGTTTAGATTTGGTTTTAAGATGCATTTTAAGTGAATCACGGGTGGGCAGGACCACGAAAAACACATAGAGATCCAGTGGTAAACGGTTGAAGCTGCATTTTTCCTGTGTTTTGTCTCCTTTGTCTTGCCCTGCACTCATTTGCAGCCTTTGTCCTTTCACCTGAAATACATTTTTAAACCAAGTGCGAAGACATTCATACAGTACACGAAAAGCAAAATCACAGCTTTAGTTAAAAACAACACCTGACTACACAGCTAATAATCACACAACAGCTTGTGATTGCAGGCTGATTAAATTACCCGGCGCTGCGACCTCGAGGTGTTTGGTGTTGTAGCAGATAAATCTGTCACAGGATGATTTACTTTAGTGTTTAATACTATCCCAAGTGTGAATCAAATTACATGTAGCATGGTGAGAATCGCAAAAACAGCGCATGTTGTACTTTATGTTCAGAAAATTTACGACATCCACATGTTTGAGAATTGAATATCAAAACAGTTTGAAGCACAACGACATCAGCAGATTTATTTTACTTATCAACCAGTGGCATGTGTCTAATTACAGCTCCTCATCACTGACTGACAGTGACAGGAAGTCACATGGAAACAGAAAACTTGGGCCACCCAAGTATTTTCTGTAAAAATGATTTTGTGACAGTTGAATAAGCCGACTCAGCAAGTGCTTTCAGGCTGTCACTGTCGCTGACACCCAGAGTCAAAAAAGACAGAGTGTGCTATTATAACACCCCAGAGTGACACAGAAATGTGTGTGTGTGTGTGCAGGTGGTGATGTACCTGGCAGGCTGCGGTCTTCAGAGTTGTGCCATGCTGGTTGCTAAGGGTTACCCAGACCTGGGCTGGAACCCCATAGAGGGAGAGCGCTACCTGTCGTTCCTGAGGTTTGTCGTCTTCTGCAACGGTACGTCTGTCGGCTGTCACATGGTGTCAATAATCTAAATCTAAATATATCTACCTCCTGTTGATCCTCTCACATTTCTGCCATGTTACTGGATGTGATCAAATGTACATTTGTACATACAGAGAGGGCAGTAAACATTGCCTTTTATTGTGTTTTCCTGTAAACAAAATGTGTGTTTACATCCAGTGTTACTGAACAAAACCTGTAAGTTCAATAAACGATTAACAGATTAATATTAAGAAATTTGGATTAATATCAGTCTAGCATAACTGTAATGCATGTTACATTTTATATCAACCAATCAAAGGAGGATTTATAGCACACACTAAGTGTCACTTCAGATTTACACCATTTTCAATGTAGAAAGATTAGGATAAGGTTTGAATCATTTATTCCTTGAGTAATACGCTATGTCTTAAAAAAACCCAATGATTAAGATCTGTCCATGTGTTTTCTGCATGGTTACTAAAAGATTAACAAATTGATAGAAGGATCTTTACAGCTATGAAACAAGATCATCCAAAGGTGATTGTAATGTGGTGCAATTTAAGCTTTTACTAAGTTGTGTCTGTAGAAATACTGAATACATGTGACACATGAATAATGTCTAATATGGGATATAGTAGCTGTATAAATGTGTATAGTGTGTATAGATGATTTGCTGGATTTAATAATGAGATGACAAACGGGATTTACAGAACTTATAAAATATGCCTTGGAGCAGTGCCAGGCTGCTGCTGAGTCCACAAGTGGAAATGTTAGTCAGCTTCTCCTGGATAAGAAATGAAACAGCTCTTTAGCAACATGCTGAACACCACTTCCAGGATTATTGCACTCGAGCTGACTCTGACCTTTGCTTCAGGGGATAATTAAAATGATCACCTGCAGTGAGAGGAAGTAAATGTCTGCTGTGTGGTGTGTGTATACCAGGTGAGAGCGTGGAGGAAAACGCCAACGTGGTGGTGAAGCTGCTGATCAGACGTCCCGAGTGTTTCGGTCCCGCCCTGAGGGGAGAGGGAGGTCAGGGTCTGCTGGCTGCCATGAAGGAGGCCATAAAGATCTCAGAGGATCCAGCCCTGGACCTGCCCAAAACCCCCGCTGGAGTCCCTGCTGGGTACACATCCACACCAGCTTCTTACTTTTTTTTTTTTTTTTTTCCCTCTCGCTTCTGAATCAGCGATTTGATCACCACAAGACACTAAAGACCCATTCAAAGGCTTGAAAAGCAGTCGCTGGTGATGAAGTCCCCGGTTATCAGCGTCTTTGTGTGAATTGTTACATTTAATTAGGTTTCCCAGTGAGTTTCTGAGCTTTGCTAAAGCAGCATTATTCCCAACTGTTACACCAAGATAATCCAGCCATATCAGTATGATTTTGATATAATGTTCACTCAGTTTGCAGTGAAGAGATCAAAGTTTATTTCACTGGAAGGAAACAGGAGGTTATTGCTCACCAGCTGATTCAACTGTGTTGCTAAAAAGCAAACAAGAAATCATCATAGATTTAAGTAACTAATTAATATAAATTTGTAAAGGGTGAATTGAGCAAAAACTGCTGCTAAGGCATAATCCATGTGATCTCCAAAAGCAGCATTAATCCTGCTGTTACACTAAGATATTAGAGTCATATAAGTATGAATATAATGTTCACTCACAGCTGATTTATTACTGCAATTACTAAACCAAGTTAGTTAAGGTTCGAAAGAGTATACTCTGATTTGAATATGGATTTATCTGACGTGTTTTGGCTGAAACCGCTTCTAGTTTCAGACTCTGCTCGTAATTAATTTTGCACATTGAAAGCCAAATAACACTGATGAATGAAGAGGTGAATAGTAGATTGAATGCAAAACTCTTATTTTCTGTTATTGAGAGGAAAACTTCAGATTTATTCATTGAGTTTATAGATCAACTTGTTTCAAATGTCAAAACAATATGCATGAACTTGTTTTTTTTAGGATGCAATACCAGTTTTTAGAAATTTATAACAGCCGGGCCATTAGGAGCTCATACAGAAGCACTTGTCTGGTTAGAGGTTTAGAAGAAAGCCATAAATCAGGCCCGACATTGATCGAAGCTGCAGCTAGTTTGCAGAAAGTGTTTGTCCCTCCCTGCTCGCATCAGTATGCAAAGGCTGTAACACGCTCCCTGCATTTTAATGTTGAAAGTTATTATTGCCTGAAGTGAGGAGAGGGATCGGGAAGCTGGTCAAAATCAATATGAATAACAGAGCGGCCCATAACGAGATCATGTATTGTGCTAAAACATTGTTATAAATGCTCGCAGGACTGCCCAACCTGCTGCTCCTCTGTCTCCCATTTTATTCTCAGAGTATCTCGTAGAGGCAGCTTCCAGGAAGGTTGGTACAATCACAGATTCATGTGTGTGTGTGTGTGTGTGTGTGTTTCAGGTCTGGAGAGGAAGAGGGAGAAGTTATTCACATGGGCAATGCCATCATGTCCTTCTACTCAGCCCTT
>OOFC01001971.1:8680-21921 GCA_900323345.1 Pseudochromis fuscus | reverse complement strand
TCTTATTGACCTGCTGGGACGCTGCGCTCCTGAGATGCATGTGAGGCTTTCAACAGCAGCATGACTCTCTGTATAGTGAGGATCCCATTCACACTGGAGGAGTCAGGATCACAGGGTGGAGTCAAAACTGGCTTCATAACATCATCACATTCTCCTATAGTTCTTATAAATTCAATTAAATATGGTTGAAAGGGGTTAATAAATAGATACATAGTGTGCTTGCAAATATTGTAGTGGGCTTTTATTGTGAAAAGTTCATATTGCAATACCTTATTTCTTTGTAGAGTCAAAACAAGGCTTCATAACATCATCACATTCTCCTATAGTTCTTGTAAATTCAATTAAAAGGTGGAAGGAGTGAATAAATAGATACATAGTGTGCTTGCAAATATTGTAGTGGGCTTTTATTGTGAAAAGTTCATACCTGTTTTCTTTGTAGTGTCAAAACAGAAGTATAGTAGAAATAAAAGCCTGCTTGCCTCACATAATGGCAGGTTACCCTCTGCTGTTTAAATATATAATTAATAATAATATTTGAGGAAAAGGGTAAATGAAAATGAGGAAGAGGTATAGCTTGAAAAGTTTGTCTCCCAGTATCATCATCATCATCATCTTTAGTGATGCTTTTTTTTTTAAACATTAATTGTCATGAAACAACTGTAATTTTAGTACTTCTTCACCCAATGCTGTGAGTAAACATGCAGTAAAGTTTGTCCCTATTCATAGCAGTAAAACCTGAATACTACAAATATATTTTGTATCATTGCTGCAGGGATCAGAATGAAATACAGATGTTCTTCCATGTCTGTGTTTCCTGCAGCTTATCAATGCAGGTAAAGGTGAAGCGCTGCGTATCAGAGCCATCCTGCGCTCTCTGGTTCCCACGACAGACCTGGTGGGCATCATCAGCATCCCCCTCAAGATGCCCGTGGTTAACAAAGGTAAGCTGGTCTTGGTGAATTTTGCATATTTATATTTTTTATATTTAATATGCAGCTGTTGATGGTGAGCAAAAAAAGAACATTAGTTTCAAATGGCAGCAAACAGCGACCCCCAGAAATAGTGTTTGGTGTGACGCCGTACAGTGGTCTGATAAAACATCACCAACACAGACTACTGTATATCACAATCACTTCCTCCTGCTTGCTGCTGAACAAACACGTCACATCATTTTACTGCCGAGTCCGACTCATAAAAAGTTGGTTTGGCTCATACAGAGTCTGTGTCACGCTGCCAGATTAGGGAAACTGAAATAATTTTATACCTCTGCTCCGAGAATCATGTCAGCTCTGCCAGCTGCAGGTATATCATTGTAAATGACTGTATCCAAGCAGCAGGCATCAGTCAGGGAGGAATCTCTTCACCTCTCTCTCTGTGGGGGAAAATATTACCTACGGTGTGTTTTAGGGGTTTTCCAGTTTGTGCCTCGCCTCAAATCATTCCTGGTTCACCTTACTCAACCTTTTAACCAAGGACAGGATTAAATTAGAGAATGGGATCCGGAAAAATCCCTATCTGTTGTAATAATTGAATGTTTGAATGTTGCTGTTTCACCACAAGAGGGCAACAATGTTCAGTCTATAGTAACTAATTAATATTAAATTAAAAACCTCTGGCTCCAGTTGACTTCAATTCAATTTTTAATCATGAAGAACTGAGTCAGATTTTGTTTTACCGTATTTTCCGGACTATAAGCTGCTACTTTTTTCCGACGCTTTGAACTTAAACACCGGTGTTTCTCATGTATCGGCGGCACGAAGCTCGTTAGCTTTTTACAATCTAGAAAGCTGCGTGCCGCCGACACATTTAGCGTTGTCACCTCAGACCCAGTCAGAGTGGACCACATGAAACTGTTTGAATAAATTCAATAGCGGCTTATAGACAGGTGTGCTCAATCGTCTGGAAAATATGGTAAGTCATTCAGATGTCATTAGCGCAAGTTAATTCTAATGTTCAAAAGACGATTATTTGGGGGTGTGATTAGCTTGACTGACAGTTCTGGTCTCCAGTGAAATCTGTGGTTTAAGGGTCAGACCCGCCTCCTCACTCCTCCCTTCATATCCAAATATGGTCACTTCTGGCTCCAAAAAAACCACCAAGACAACGTTCAAATGCCTCCAGTCTACAAAACAAGTCCACAAACCATCAGTTGTCCATTTCTATACACAGTCTGTGATTTTCACACTAATATAAAGTATTTTTTTGAGTGTTGCTGTGAAGTGACTCGAGAACTTGACACATCTCCCCTTCAGTGTTTTTATTATTTGTTGACGTGCACCTGCTTGATCGCTCTCCTCCCACAGTCCATCGTGTTACTTTATCCCCTGGATACAGGAACTGAATCTCTAAGCAGCAGCAGAATAAACTGCATATTCAGTTTTCTTTTTGAGATTTAATAATCACAAAGAAAACTGTGTCTTGTAGAGATCACATGATTCTGCATTTTGTAATAGGTTTCCACAGCTTATCCTGACTGGAATAAATAAGCTCTCATGGCCAGTCCCCTGTGTTTTTCCCTCTTTTGGTCATAAATCACCAATCATTCGATACTCAACGATTAACTTTTGTTAGTTCAGCTAAATTTAGTTTCCCTCCATCCTTTTTTTTTCTTCTTTCTCTGTGTAGTCAGCATACCTCCTCCTAACAAGATCTCCACTATGTGCACTTTATGTCTGAAATACTGGGAACTGTATGAGATTAAATACAGAAATAACAAATGTAATGTTCAAGTCTTCATGGGTTTTTTTTTTGTGTTTAACCTTCAGACGGCACAGTGACAGAACCAGACATGTCAGCTTGTTTCTGTCCGGACCACAAGGCCCCCATGGTGCTCTTCCTGGACAGGGTGTACGGCATCGAGGACCAGAGCTTCCTGCTCCAGATGTTGGAGGTCGGCTTCTTGCCTGACCTCCGAGCCTCGGCGTCTCTGGACACCGTGAGTTCTCAGAGTGAAAACTTTCACCCCTCAAACTCCAGTCGTGTTCGTCACTGTAATAGTTTATCTTTATCATCTCTGTTTCTGTTCCTGTTACATTTCTGTCTGAATTTATCTTTTTGTCATTTACTAACAGTTTCAGTGCACACAGTTGCGTTGAGTCTGCAGTTTGCTGATTAAACGTGTTGCTGAGGCAGATCATCTTTGCAAACATGGACACTGATTGCTCAGAACAATCACAGCTGAGCCTTGTTGTGAATTTTCAGAAACATTAACATAAATTACAGTCGTCGGGTTTGAAACATCTGGTCGTCCTCATGAGACAGAGACATACCATCAATATTCAAATTGTCATATTTGTCTTGTATTTGGGATGTGATATTTCCTCCTGGGCGCCGTGAATCACTGTGAATATGTTTCAGTTTTACAAAATATTTCCTGGATTAGTTTAAAAGTAGATTATCACAGACATGTTTTAAACTACTGGGGTGTTACATATTGACTCTGTGAGAGGTTTTAATTTAATGCACTCATGGTGACACATCCTCTGATTGCCACATTTAAATTCATCAAATTTAAAGTTTAAGAAAAAACAAAGCGTAATCTTTAATTTGTTTCACTTTTTACATTCATAAAAACTGTAGGTTTGTAATAAGATGCTGTGGAAAAATGATGTGTTTTTAAATTATTTCCTCCCCACAGCCACAGTCTTTCTTCAGTCTTTGTCACTTTGGGTTAAACATAGAGCAGCACTGTTTGAATTTGCAAATACAGAGTTATGGCCACAAGTTATTAACTGCATGATTTTATTGAGTTTTTACTATGCAATAGTTACTACTTTCTGATTCATGACCTCTGCCAAAAAAGTGATGTTTTCACCTGCATTGTTGAGCAACATTACAGAAAAACTGTAGAACAAATCTGAACAAATCCTCTTTTGGACAGAAGGTATAACCCAAAGCTGTTGATGATATTTTGTGATCAGCAGATGGGATCTTGTTCCCAGACTCTCTATCTGTTATAATCGGCAAATGTTTTAACAAGATAGTGTCGCCAATTCACCACAAGAGGGCAGCAGTGTTGAGTCTGTAGCATCAGGACAGCTGGATCATGCCTTGGTGGAGGTTGGTGCTCTCTGAGTGAAGTTTTTAGTATTTAAATTATCAGTAAATACAGAAAAAAGTTCCCAGAGCTTTAGATGAAGCAGATAAGAAACTTCAAGTCTAAGAAGCTTAAACCGGGAAAATGTTTACTGCTTCCTCTTAGTCCACTTCCTGTTTCAGCTCCAGTTTGAATATGTAAATTACTGCCAACCTCATTGAGAGGTTTCCTTCAGGAGCTGTTTACCTTTTGCAACCTAATTTACATTCATAAGGGAAACAGCAGTATCACAAACACCACCTGTTAGCCATTAAAAGTCAAAATAAATTGAGAAGAAGCAGTTTATAAACAGTCAGTGCTGCTCTTTTTCAAACTTTTGTTTTAATAAATGTCCATCTGGGATGTCAGAGAGCCTCATGATGTTTGTAGTTACCAGAAACTTACAACTGTCTGTTAGTTTCCACGTGGAGACTCTGCTGCAGCTGTCCCCACTACAACATGTCCTGTCCTCCGTCCCACAGGAAGTGTTGAGCACCACAGAGACGGCGTTGGCCATGAACAGGTACATCGGCTCGGCCCTGCTACCTCTGCTGACCCGCTGTGCCGCTCTGTTCGGCAACACCGAGCACTACGCGCAACTGGTGGACTCCACGCTGCAGACTATCTACCGGCTGTCCAAAGGACGCTCACTCACCAAAGCCCAGAGGGACGCCATCGAGGAGTGTCTGCTCGCCATCTGCAAGTACGAATTGATTTGTTCAGAGGCAGTGGAGTTGAAACTTTATTGTCTGCTGCTGGGCATTTACAGAAGCTGGATAATGATATTTTCTAACAATCCTATAAATCAGCTCATCTACCAGACTTCAATAGAGGTGGTAGGTCTTATCAGTAAAAAACAGTGTTAATATTGTATCAAACAGTCAATCAATCAGGTTATATTTGTGTTTTTGTTACATTTAGAGAGTGAAAATCATATAAATCAAACTGTTGTAGAAATTTAAGGTTCATTTTGTCCAATAAATAAGTAAATTAGAGTAATTCCTGACATTTTATTTAAATATTTAGAACATATTAATTTGATTTTTAAACATTTTTGGATTACCGTATTTTCCGGACTATAAGCCGCTACTTTTTTCCAACGCTTTGAACTTAAACACCGGTGTTTCTCATGTATCAGCAGCATGAAGCTCATTAGCTTTTTACAAGCTAGCAAGCGCCGTGCCGCCGATACATTTAGTGTCGTCACATCAGACCCGGTCAGAGTGGACCACATGAAACTGTTTGAATAAATTCAACGGCTTATAGACAGGTGCGCTCAATAGTCCGGAAAATACGGTAGATGTTTTCTGGAGTATGTTTAGATCATTGACAGGAGAGAATTATATTACAATGCAGAGTTAATTTATCTCCTCCTTGTTTTTCTTGTGTGTATACTTAGCATCCACCTGCTACCTTTTTATATTTTTATGCTTAAAGAAAATATAATTCTTATTTCTCAGGCATCTGCGTCCCTCCATGATGCAGCAGCTGCTCAGGCGGCTGGTGTTTGACGTTCCCCTGCTCAACGAATACTGCAAGATACCTCTGCGGGTGAGAGACTGAACACGTCGATGATGTTTGATGTATGATTTGAATAACCTCAGAAACAATCGCAGACATCTCACAGTTCACATCCCATTTGTCATCCTTACCACCTGTGTGTCGTGCACTTAAAAAATCTTAAACTTTAATGTAAATCTTACATCTTAAACTGATTAATTTTAGCCCATTAAGATATAATTTGCAATTTAATGTGTGACCTTCTGTGACTTATTTTCCTCTATTGTCTCGGCACTGCAGCGCGATATTACTCAATAATTTGTAACTTGAATCCTTGTTGTTGTGCTGCTCCCCAGATGCTGACCAACCACTACGAGCAGAACTGGAAGTATTACTGCCTGCCGTCGGGGATGGGCAGCTTCGGCACAGCCTCTGAGGAGGAGCTGCTTCTCACCAAGAAACTCTTCTGGGGAATCTTTGACTCTCTTTCTCAGAAGGTACAACCAGAAACTATGTAGCGGAGATAATTTAAAAACAGTGTGTGCAAGAAATTACCCACTCCTTCATAAAGTTGTGGTTCTGTTCTTTTACCTGTTTTCTTGCTCTGAAAATGAATCACAAGTGTCAGGAGACCAAGCAATATTTTTCTGATTTCCCTCTCTGAATAACAAAGTGTTTGGTACTCCAGTGGTGCTTGCTCTCATTAAGCTTTCCTCTCTTTCCTGCTGTGTTTTTTTAATTCTGTTTTCTGAAAATCTTGAGTTTTCAACACTTGAGCGTGGCTCTCCAGAGAGGAAAAAGTTCTTGGTAGTCAGAGGCAGTGAAGTGAAAGCTCAGGGAAGTGCTTGTGAGCAGTGCAGCTGAAGCAAAGCCAAAACAGATGAATCATTTATCAGTCTGTGACAGGCCGCTACTTGGTGCGGACTTTCACAGGTTTTTATCTTTCACTCTGCCTCCGTTTTCCTTTCTTTCCCTGGTTTTGCTGCTGCTCGGTCTGTCCATCTAACAGTCTGCAGAGACAAAATACAAAGAGCAGGCTGAAGGAAAACAGTTTGTAACCTCCCTCCTCTCTACGGTATCTTCTACTTGTGCAGAAATATGATGCTGAACTTTTCAAAATGGCCAAGTCCTGCCTGTGTGCCATCGCTGGAGCGCTGCCTCCGGACTTTGTCGATTCCAGTTTAGGGGCAACTCTGGAGAAACAGGCGTCAGTGGATGCACAGGGCAACTTTGACCCCAAACCCATCAACACTGCCAAGTAAGTGGTCTGGAAATACATCATTTTACTTTCTTTTATATACGTTACAATGAAGAAATTAATCATGCAAGACAAATTACCGTACTTTCCGGACTATTGAGTGCACCTGTCTATAAGCCGTAGGTGTCCACATTGTAACATGGGATATTTACACAGGAAGTTTTTTTAAAAACTTTTAATCAAATATATGCTTTTGTGGTTGGTTACACAGTCACCTACCAGAAAAGTAATTGATTGCTATCTTCATCCTGCATTAAAACCACTAATGCACATTCAATCAGTTCTTCACGCTGCCGCTGCGTGTGTGCATGAAGCGCAAAATGACTGAAGAATTTAGTGTGAGTGCATTTGTATTTTTTCAAACAGTTTCATGTGGTCCACTGTGACCTGTTCAGTAATTTCATGGGTCTGATGTGACGAGGCTAAATGTATCGGTGGCACGAAGCTCGTTGGCTTTTTACAAGCCAACGAGCTTCGTGCCACCGATACATGAGCCGCACCAGTGTTTAAGCCGCAGGGTTCAAAGCGTCGGAAAAAAGTAGCAGCTTATAGTCCGGAAAATACGGTAATTCGTTTTCCAAACTTGTTGTTTGATCAAAGACAGCAATTTTATTAAATGTTTATTGTCCTGGCATGTTTACAGTCTTCAGATCTAAACAACACTTGAATGAATAAAATGCTGAATATTTAAACATGACTTCCACTTTTCAGTATCTCGCTTCCTGAAAAACTTGAGTACATTGCCAACAAATATGCAGAGCATTCCCATGACAAGTGGTCCTCAGAGAAGGTCAGTCCTCTTCTACTCTGTGTCTCCCTCACTCATACTTACTTTGGATTTATGGCATTTCTCACACAGTCATGTGTACAAGACACAGGACTGAATGCTCACTTGTAAATGTCGTTTGCCTTTTTCTGGGACAAAAACAAATGTTATACCTGGGATTTTATTCACATCATTAACTGTAATGAACCGTTGCTGCAGATGTCAGCAGGCTGGAAACATGGAGACGGCGTGGACGATCAGGCCAAAACCCATCCACTGCTGAAGCCGTACAAAGCTCTGAGTGAGAAGGTACATGCACACACAGCTGCTGCTCACAGAGAAGTAAACAGTGCAGCTTCTGATCTGTCAAATGTTTGCTTGACAAGCTTCTACAGACAGATGAAGGTGTTAGTAAGAAGGAAAACAACTTCTATCCAAGGAAGAAATGTTTGGAAGACAGGACTATTAAAATGTGTCCAGAGCTAGAAGTAGACATTCAGAAATAAAATGTTGCTGTGTTCATTTCAGATGAGATGTGATGTATCAATGTTTTCTTTGGTGTTGATGTGAGACAGTAGGTTGGGATCGTAGACTGTAAATGGACAAAGCAAATCTGCATTCTCAGTCCTAAAATACTCACTCAATACATTATTCACACAAATCCTTCTGATGTCATTAGCTGAAGTTAAGTCCTATCATCAGTGATCTGGACAAAATTCATAGTTAAGTAAAATTCAAACTTGCTTCTAATACACATTGGACAGTGTCTTTGGGTTCAGAGGTCAGACCCACCTTCTCCCTTCATATCCAAATATGGTCATTTGTGGCTCTAAACAACCAACATGGTGACATTAAAATAAATCCACAAACCAGCAGGTGATGCAGTACATTTATATAACACTTTATTGACCTAAGCTAGGTCCCAAAGCGCTTTATAAGGCAACACATTCACCCATTCACACACACACACTCACACACCATTGGCTACCGAGCTGCCATGCAAGATGCTAGCCACCATTGGGAGCAACTCAAGGTTCAGTGTCTTGCCCAAGGACACTGATATGGGGACAGGAGGAGCTGGGGATGCCGCCCTGATGTCATGTTAGCTTTGTCCATGTTAGCTACAGTCTACAGTTGGGACAGTTTTTGGGTTAACCCTTTCGCCAACATTCCCCTGAGATTACTGGCACCCTGAACGGCGGCTTCCTGGGAAAAATCAGTGATGTTCAACATTTTTACTTACAAAACGGGAACAAAAACACAATGCTGCCATGTTTAATTACCTGCTCCGCCATTATGCCCAAACTTATGAATTGTTGTTCCCTTTTTCGGCAGCCGATTGCATTCTGGGAAAATTTGCATAAATAAATAAACACAAGCACATGGACTGGTAAACCGGTCTGTTCTGTCTGGTTGCATGGATTACACAGACTGGTACAGCAGTCCAAACTGGTGAAAGGGTTAACTTCTTACATTGGACAAAGTGGACAAACTGTGTGTGTGTTCAATCTGCAGGAGAGAGAAACGTACCGCTGGCCCGTGAAGGAGTCATTGAAGAGCATGTTGGCGATGGGCTGGAACATTGAGAGGACCAAGGAGGGAGAGGCCATGTTCCAACAGCGAGAGAGCGAGAAACAACGCAAGATCTCAGAGTCTCAGGTCACTTTATTTAAACTTTATTTTACATAGTCATCTATTTATCATGAAACTCTTTCCAACACAATTACCGTATTTTCCGGACTATAAGCCGCTACTTTTTTCTGACGCTTTGAACCCTGCAGCACCCGTGTGGCTCATGTATCGGCGGCACGAAGCTCGTTAGCTTTTTACAAGCTAGCAAGCTCCGTGCCACTGATACATTTAGCGTCGTCACATCAGACCCGGTCAGAGTGGACCACATGAAACTGTTCGAATAAATTCAATAGCGGCTTATAGACAGGTGTGCTCAATAGTCCGGAAAATACGGTACTCAGTGTTGTGGCCAAAACTCTTTGACTCTGTAAAACTTTATCTCACTGACTGACATAGTTATTTTAAAGCTGTCAGTTGTGGGTGTTTTACTGTGGAGATTTACACTGTGTTTATCAGAGATAATTCATAATAAGGGCCCATTAAAAAAAAAAAGAAAGGACCACTGTCTTGTCATGAAAAAATAATTATAGACAAAAAGCAACAAAGCTAATGGCTTATATGAATAATAACACTGCTTTTAATGGCTTTTTTCATTGATCATAGAAATGCAATTTTTTTGTGATTAAGAGCAGTTCTGTTTGGGACTAAGAGGTATTTGGTGCAGTTTTAGCGATAAGAGTTTCTTTCAGCACCATGGACAGCTCAAAGGCAGATAGAACTAAAATTAAAATGAGAATTCTCAGTTTGGTTGAAAAGCTAAAGAATGAATGTCAACATCCATCAAATATTAAGGAAATAACTGCCAATAAACTCAAAATGTAAGTCTTATACATGTAGAATTGTTGCATACACACAAAAGATGGCTGTGGAAATATGTGTACATTCACATAATCTGGACACATAAGCTGGCTCTTTGTTTGAATTCTCCCTGCTTGACTTTGTAGGTTAATGGATTCAGTCCTGCTCCAATGGACCTGCACAATGTGACTTTGTCTAGAGAGTTGCAGGTTTGTTTTCTTTTGACTTCTAATAATCATTGCCAGATATTCTTTAAACCTTTGGAAAAAGACCAAACAGTACACGCATTGTAAAAAAAAAAACTCATATTGTTGTGTCTCTGCAGGGCATGGTGGAGGTGGTGGCAGAAAATTACCACAACATCTGGGCCAAGAAGAAGAAAACTGAACTGCTTGGCAAAGGTGTGCAGATTCCAATATGCTGCTTTTCAAAAACACATGTGTTGCTGTTGTTACTCTGTCTGTGAATTTGAGTCTTGAAATGACTTTAGAGTTTGATTTGACTGAGCAGGAGGAGGGACCCACCCACTGCTGGTTCCCTATGACACCCTGACTGCTAAAGAGAAGTACAGAGACCGGGAGAAGGCCCAGGAGCTGTTCAAGTTCCTGCAGATCAGTGGCTACGCTATTACAAGGTTAGCCTCTTCACATGTTTCTCTTTGATGCCTTGATCTTTAATCTTTGTAAATTTGCATGGGTTTTTTACATTGTCATTTTTACATCATAGTGAACATTGCTTCATAGATGTAGATGAACCTCCATTGGTGTTATGGTTAGTATTATTGACATTTGGAGAATATTTATTCCCATTTTTTTGTTTAATCTGATTTTTTTGGTATCTCTGAAGATTCTCACTCATCCAGCTCATGGTTATCTAAGTAATGTTTAGTCAGGGCAACTGGTTCAAGATTCTTGAAGATGTTTCACCTCTTATCCAAGAGACTTCTTCAGGTCTGACTGACTGGTCGGGAGCAGCAGGTTTAAAACTCTGTGGATTCATGAACAGGGTCATTGATACCACTGGCTCGTTAGTGCTCCTGCCTGACATGTTGTTGGAGTCACCAGAGTCCAAAATGACCTACGTTAGGATGGTCACCTGAGGTCAAACAAGGGTCCAATCAGGGTCATTCATATCAGGCCTCATAGGACTATAGTGACTCCATTGACAGTTATGAAACATCTTCAAGAATCTTCAGTCAAGCTGCCCTGATTAACGTTACTTGGATAAATTTTTTTCTTTTTGTAATCACTACATTTATTGTTACTGTTTTTGTTGATATCACTTAAATTGATTGCCTAATAACTTGGCTGGTTGTCACTTCTTGTGAGGGAATTTAATAACTTGATGTGACAAGAACTGTTGGGCTCCACAACACTTTTTAGTCAGAGTATATGTAGAGTTTTTGTCTTTGTTTGTTAAAAAATAAAGATTATATGATACTTTATTATTAGCTTTTCTATTGGAAGTAATGAGTCACTGGTGAGAAATATTTTTCACAACTCAGTAATCTGAAGTTGTTTTTATCAGTGGTCGATCTATAAATACACTGGTACACAACTGCAAACTAAACAAGTAAAACATGGAAAAAGTCATCAAAGTGGTGCTCGCCTCTGATTTCTCTGTCTCGCAGAGGTCTGAAGGACATTGAACAAGACTCGTCATCCATGGAAAAACGTTTTGCCTACAAGTTCCTCAAGAGGCTGCTGAAGTACGTCGACTCTGCCCAAGAGTTCATCGCTCATCTCGGTGAGTGTGCTGCATTTCTAAACACAGATATTGATGTAAATCATCCATTAGCACTAAAAGTACCAGCTGACCTTGCTGCTCAACTTAATCCAGAGGCAATGGCCACGAGTGGGAAGACAGAAAAATCACCACATGATCAGGAAATCAAGTTCTTTGCAAAGGTTGGACACATTTTTTTATTCAGTTGTAGTTATTTAAAATAAGGCTTTTATTAAAGTGTTGATTTCATTTCTCCAGGTGTTGCTTCCCCTGACGGATCAGACCCTTAAGAACCACTGTCTCTACTTCCTGTCCACGCCCAGCAAGAACCTGAGCAGCTGTGGATGTGCCTCCAACAAAGAGAAGGAGATGGTCACCAGGTACTGTGTCGAAACAACACACGATCTGTTTAATCAGTTCTTTCTGTTGTCAGGTTTTTGCTGGTCAGAGAGAAATAAAGTGCATGACGACACGTCTAGTTTCACATTCTCATTAAACCTTTGCTTATTTCCTCTCACCTAGTTGCTTTTGCTCAGCTTTTTTCTTCAATTCTGTCCTCACCGCCTCTCTTTTTCCAGCCTGTTCTGTAAGCTGGCAGCTCTTGTCAGACACAGGATTTCTCTCTTTGGTAAGGTTGGCATTGCATCTGCGTCTATGCGTGTGTGCCTCTTTGTTTTGAATCCCTTCCAATATCTACAGTAAATGTCTCTGTCACAGGAAGTGATTCAGCAATGATGGTGAGCTGTCTGCACATCCTCACTCACTCACTTGACACCAGGTAAGTAAATGTTACTTCCTGTGGCCTGTAACAAACATCAACACCCAGCCAAAACCAAAACTGACTTTTTTTTTTTTTTGCATGCACACTGGCTCGTGGTTTTTGTGTAACTCAGAACAGTGATGAAGTCTGGTGCAGAGCTGGTCAAAGCCGGGTTCAGGACCTTCTTTGAAAATGCATCAGAAGACCTGGAGAAGCTGCTGGAGATGCTGAAGCTGGGGAAGTTCCTTCAGTCCCGCGCCCAGATGAAGAGCGTCACTCAGAGCATCAACTACGTTACCGTGGCGCTGCTGCCCATCCTCACCGCTCTTTTTGAACACATCAAAACACATGAGTTTGGAGTGGACCTGCTTTGTGAGTTTGTGTTTCTATAACCAGCATTTTCTCTTTTTACTGTATCTATATGGCATTTTTATAATATAAGATAAATACACAATAAAAACACTTAAATCTCAGCTAAATCCAAGGTTTAATCCAGCTGTACTGATGCTGTAGAGATGGTTAAATGCTGTTGATCGTACACATTGTTGTGCAGGGTTTTCCATCCTCTGACCTTGCCCTAAATGTATTATTACCGTATTTTCTGGACTATTGAGTGCACCTGTCTATAAGCCGCTATTGAATTTATTCCAACAGTTTCATGTGGTCCACTCTGACCGGGTCTGATGTGACGACGCTAAATGTATCGGCGGCACGGCGCTTGCTCGCT
>OOFC01001967.1:13242-23416 GCA_900323345.1 Pseudochromis fuscus | reverse complement strand
TCTTTTTTTTTTTTTTTTTTAACCTTTATTTATACAGGTAGTCTCATTGAGAGATGGGGTCTCATTCTCAAACATCAACAAAACAATATTGAGTCACTGACAAACAACGCTAAGGGACCTGTACTAGACAATAACACTGAGTTGCAGACAGAAACGTTCATGATAAAACACAACATCGACATCAAAATAGATGTACAAAGTGCCAAGTAAAAAAGTGGAAATATAAAAATATTAATAACAAGAACAAGTCCTAAAAGATATTTCCATAGTATTTAAAAGATGTTTTTGCACAAAAATGAACAATCTGTGTTGCTGACAGACGGGCAGACTGACTGACAGACAAACAAACGATACAAGTCATAACTTTAGAAGGAAGTAATAAAAGGGTGATTTTTTTTCCAATCAGTAGGGTATAAAACAAATGTTGCAACAGAAAAGAAATTACACAGATCCATGTTGTGTTGCATTAGTCTGAAAATTGCAAGATAAATATGAGTTAAGTTTGCTGTTGTCAAATAATTAATTCGGAACAAAACTGCAGACCCCTCCAGGGAAACAAACATCAAGGAGGTCATGACTCAGCAGTGCTTGATCTAATTCTACAATATGACATGTCTCATAAAACTCAAATGAGCTGCTCCCAGCAAAAACAAGCAGAACTGATTAGCTGAGTGAATTTTGTTTCTGCTTCAATTTCCCCTTCCTCAAACATCATCATTCAGGATCAACCAGGAGATGATCACCAAATAATTAAACGCTCAAACCGCAGATGTCTGTAGATGTCAGAAAGCCAAAAATAGTTGTATACGTTACTGAACCCCTGTTACAAATCAGACACATCTCTCCTCTGGATCTAAGAGTATGAGCTCACTCACTTGTGGAGGGCTGTAGTTCCATGGCTGCTATCACTGATGCTGAAGCAGATCAAACAAGAAAACATCCTTTGCCAAAATTCCTACACTTGCAACAGCGTAGCACACGGATGACATGTGACAGTGAGCAGCTCAAAGACATACAGAAAAGAGAGCACAGACGACGGGTACTTAATGGTCACGAGTGACACCCGCAGGCACAAAAGTGACCCACCCACTTCCATTACCCCTCCTTACAAACATGCCTATAGACAGACACAGATATGAACCCACATACAGGAGCACTTGGTGTTTTTTTAAGGTCAACATTGCCACTTCTGGCCCTGCATTCTGGATGGAAGTCGGCCAAAGAGGTCAAGATAAGAAAGCACAAATAAATTTGCAAAAATAACAACAAATGGTGTACACAGCTGCACACATTCACACTCTAACACATCAGTTTACCCTCACAATCAGAACATCAACAGAGAGTTTAATACGAATATTAAATTAAGCAGGGGCCAAATAGGTGAAGATTGTAGAGTGTATTGTACAATCAAACCCAATTATATAAAATCTACCTCTTGACCTACATTTGTAGACTTGACCTGAAAACTGATAGGAAAGGACCACTTACTGGAAGATATTATTGAGGTAAACAACTGAGTGAAAAAAAACACCAACCAATACTATCTTGTGTAAATGGAAAGAACCAGAGAGCAGACATCTTTTGTAGGTGTAATTAATCCATTGATCGACCTGAATCAATGTGGACTGTGACTTCAATGGAAAGCAGAGAGATCCAAACATGGCCAGATGGACCTGGACGCAAATGCCAGATGTGTTTGGAGAAAGCACAACATCCCAGTGTCTAATCCAAGTCCAACATGTGCAGAAGCAAATTACTAAAAATACCCATTTGTTAGTTGCTTTGGCCAAATAAGTCAAACATTTTCCTCTTGCTATTCTGGGCTGTAACTCTTATCATGAGGGTAATAAATAAACACATAAAAAATTACATTTTACTGTACTTATTTAATCTGGACCCCTCATTTAATTGAGCAAATAGAACCTGGTTTAATAAAGAAAGAGCAAAAGCTGTACCTTTGATTCCCGACAATATACTAGATCTAGAAAGACAGACAGTTGGAGTGATGGTAGCATCCTTATGCCTGCAGAGCAGATGAGAGTGGGAAGTTGTTGATGAAAAATGATTGATATTAGTTTGCCCTTTGAGAGCGAGAGAAACAAACACAACACCAGCTTGTCACTCTTCCTTAGAGAGCATGGCCAATTTTACAGCTTAGAATCTAGTATCTGTAGGTGGAGTGTTTACATGTGTCTATATGTCTATATGTCTGTTGTATGAAATGATCTAAGAGGAAATGTCCAAAAACAATGAGTTACTATTATTATTTTTTTCAAATAAAAGCTGTACATTGAAATTTATACTGGTTAAGCTTTTGTTGCTTTGAGCTAAATGGAGATACTGCTGTAGTGTGTGGTTATAATAAACACAAAGAAGGCAACTGATTAACAGCCATTTAGCAGCTAGAATAACAATTGCAAAAGCTAACGTGATGTCACTGGTTGGATTTTGGACTTGCATCCTGAAGCCAGGAGATTTGAAAGTCACCATGTTTGTTTGGAGCCAAAAGTGACCATATTTGGATATGAAGGGAGGAGTGAAGAGGTGGGGCTGACTCTTGAACCCAAGGTTGCTGTCCAATGTATAAGATTCCAGCTCAGGCCAGGTCTCATTGAAGATCAGACCTCAAACTAATCTTCCTTAAATATTTTACTTTTTGAAAACCTATTTAACTATGATATGAAGCAAGGATAGATACCAGACACACAACTGCACACACATATACAAATGAAATTAATAAGCAAGTGCACGTGAATGCCATGTAGCATACTGAATATAGATGACCAAATCCAGAAAACAGATAAATGCAATATATTGTCTGTATTTCAACTTCACAGTAACACAGATAAATGTAATAAGACAGCAAACTCCAAGCTGTGATGAGGAAAACTTACCCACAAGCAGATGGACGTCAGCATTTCGAGTTTGTGTGGAAGACTGATTTGCCATTATTCCACCTCTCTACCTCTCCAGCAGCAAAAGTGAGGAGCTATTTTTACTGGTGATTAGACTAAAAGGCCACTTAGCAGTGCAAGCAGCAGCACTTTTTCCTGTTGACTACACAAACTCAGTGTCTCAGTTTCTGTACAGAAGTTTTACTCATTACCCAACAGTTGGAGGTGACTTGCCTTTTAAGTAATTGAAATATTTTTCTCACCAATTTGTCAGCTAGTGAATGAATGAATACTTGAATTATACGCTAACAGTCTTAGATATTGTAGCATTTTAAAATTGATAGAAGTTTCACTTATCTAAAATCTCATTAAGCCTGCCTGAGCAATTCAACTTCCCAAAAAGCTTCCTGAAGGACGACATTGCAGCACTCAAATCCAAAAATGTGTCTGATAATTGTTAAGAGTAAGAATCATTCAGCAGATGCACTTCTACTCAAAAACACCACTTATGTTTTCTGATTGTATTTTACAATAAATGTGTAATATAACACAAATCTCTGGAAAAGAAGAACTGCCTGATGTTCAAAATACTGCGTGACACAGTCTTTGTAGATTCCAAAAGAGCAGAGACTGGTCTGACATAACAGCCTTCACTTTGTCAATCATACAGCCATCAACACAATGAGAGGCTAAACAACCCTGGACACAGAGCAAAATGCAACAGGTAAAAAGTTTGCCCTGGGACGAGTTATATATAAAGAGAAACTGCATTGACAGTTTACATGTGGCTAAGAAAAAAACATATTTGCATTACAGTTTACATAATTAATATAATCAATCAATGTATCTAGTGCAGTTATAAAGTTACTAATGTGTAAGGAGACAACGGTACCTGTTGAGTTGAGATTCTATCTGTATTCTTTGGTTTGTTGAGACTGAGGAAGTTTCTCCCTGACAGCTGCTGGGTCCAACCTACCAAGGACAACAATAGTGAACACACACACCACAAAAATCTTAAAATATTTTTGTAATATCTGGATTTGTTATGCACAGGCTCTGCAGTGTTCAGCATCTGCTGCCCAGCTGACTACAACTCCACAACAAAGGGTTCAACAGCTTCCTGCAATGACCTTCTTTTTAGTTTAAAATAGCACATTAATAAATACTGCTACTGTCTATGACAAGTAACAAAAACATATATATACTACCATTGGTATATTGACCAAGCAGATAAAACTGTTCCGACTGGCGTAATGAAGATATATTTAAATGAAATTCAAAGAAATTAATTTGACTTTTTGTCGAAGGAAAGAAAAACTCCATGATTCACCTCAAAGTGTGAGAGAGCAGAGAGAGTGGGAGGAGGGGGAGAGGAGGAGGTCACTGAGTCCTGGGCTATGACTGGCAGGAGATCCTTCTGATGCCTGAGAAGATGAAGCAACAGGGCATTGCACATGTTCTGCTCTTCCAGCATCCTGGGCCCTGCTGGAACGCTGGAGAAAAAACAGATACAGGAAGGACAACACATTATCACACCTTGTCTGTACTGTGTATTTAAAATGGTCCTCCATTAAGCACTGCAACAAGCAGAATGGAGAAGGGTTCCATCTAGTGGACGGAGGCAGATACAGCAGTAAACTGAGATGAACTGGTCGGAGTAGATAAGAGGATGAAAACACTTCAAATAAAATTTCCACTGACAAAAATAAACAGCCAGGCAATAAAAACGTGTAAAACTTGGCAACCTCTACTCTCAACTTCAGAGACATGTCTGGCTTCTGGTCGTAACGTTCACAATAGTGTGGTAATCACCACCTCAGACCAAAATAGAAATAGTCTATAGATGTTCACACAGAAGCTGCGATTTGTTTTCAACATGCCGTGCCAGTGTAGGCATCACCCACTCCCTGTTTTTCTTCAGGTCTTATTCAGTGTGTACACAGTAAGTAAAGGTTAACATAGGGAACATCCAACGAAGAGAATGTGAAAGTATTAATAGATGTATGTTTCTGTGGCAGGCTGGTCAGTGGGAATGACAGGACAGAAGCAGTCTGTCACGTGGATTACATAACCGACACATATGATGGGAACAGGCTGTTTAAAAAGAGGTTTGGATGACAAACATACATGAGTTATGGGGGGAAGACCCTGATGGAAAGCTGCTGCATGGCAAGAACATGTGTTACAAAGTCTGTCATACCCTTATGGAGAGAAATATTATTTAACCCTTAAATGGTTTGTGTATCTTTGGGGATACATATGACATCTGACATGCAAGTGCACATATTCACCATATGTTGCAAGATCTAAAATAGCACCCTATGAAGACACTGTGCATTAAGTGCTGTATTTATCATTGTTAAGAAATATTCTGTACGCTCTTGTTGAAAAAAAAAAAAAAAAAAAGGATTATATTTTCACTACTTCGATAATCTAATCATCCTGAAAGATAAACTGCTCATAAAAAGCTATAAAACAAGAATAATCTCTTAGACATATTTTTGTTTTGAGGCCTTAACCAGATAAACCAATAATCCATAATACAAAGGTGTGAATCATGTTTGATCTGTGTACACATATTTTCAGGGAATTTCCACGATGGTAGAACAAACAAAAATAATTTAGTAAGCAAAACATGAAATGAAAGTAGATAATACATTGTTTATAAAGTCTTTTAAAATTGGGTATGAACTTTTTATGCTTATTATCTTTATTAGAAAATTAAAATTATAGTTTGAAAACTAGAATATGAAATTCTGTCAACTTAGCCAAAATAAATCATAAAATAGGAACTTGTTTACTTTCCAAAATACTTTGTGTGCTTGCTCATTTAAGAGTTAAGTCCTGGAACAAGTAACAAATACCTACATGTAGCTTATACTGGGCTAAGTAATATCTTTGTTTAGCTGGATATTTCTTTTGAATAATGTCCAAACTCTTTCATTCACTAATCTTTTTCATTTAAACCATTATACCATCCCTCATTTTCCCTGTTGTTGTTTCAGTCTCTGCAGAACCACAAGCAAAAAAAGTACAAAACATATTCCAGCTCTGTGAAGCTACCACAACTCAAACCCACCCCCATTTTTTTCCAACCTTCTTCTGCCAACTCCACACCCTCTAACCAACTCTTCATCTTCTGGCTGTAATCATCTTACATTTTTCCTTCAAATGCAGAACTTTATGGCATGACTAACACCACACTGCGCTGACATGTTTTTAGCATTCAGAAAAAAGATGGGCGACACAGACAAGACTGGGAGATGAAGAGACAGGAGGGAGGGGGGTTGAAAGGGTGTTACCTTGAGTTCGCATTTGTTTATAGTTATGGCGGAGCTCTGTAAACAGGAAGGGAGAAGCAACCAGCAAACTCCTGATTACCTCAGTTGTATCTGTCTGTCTTCTTGTGTGCCATGCTTTGCAGAATTAGCCACAACCCACACCCATTTCCTCAAAGGGATCAACTTGACTTCACACAACAGACACACAACCACTGGGGCTTATGAAGTGGACCAGACATTAAATAGGTGGTTATCATGCCAAACACAAAATCCTTCACTTTTTTTCTCTGCATATGGATCAGACAAAATGAAATTAAAGAAAAACCATATTCATCTCTCTTCAAAGAAACAAACATTTTAAAATATACAGTGGAACAATCTGTTTTTACTTCCCTATAAAGGTTTAAGATGACAAATCACCAAACTGTCTGCTCAAGGTTGAGGTCAGACTGTACCCAGACTGCACTGTTTTGACTGGAGGGGGAACCTTGTGCCTCACTGTAGCTTCAAAGAGAATTTGAATGTGGATATTACCAAACAGCAACTTACTGGAATATACAAGGCCCAAAGATGGTTGCCAGATTTTCCACTGGCATGTGATTTGATTGGCTGTGATCGGCCACCTTGGACAAAAAGTGGATGAGGTAAGAGAAAATCCTGAGGTTGTCATCGGGGAGGTGGCAAAGCTTTTCTCTCAGACTCCGAATCATCTTTGCATCATCTGCATATTCTGAAATAAAGAAAATAAAGACATCAAAACAGAAGTCATTAATATGAACAGATATGCAACATGAATTATTACACATTGCATTAAATTTGCTCTTTTTAGCCTTACAATTTAAGATTATGAGCAGTCGAATGAAAGATAACCTAACCATGTCACTATAAACAAATATTCAATGCCTGTACTGTAGCTCTTAAATAACATTAATATCTCTATACATTTTTCTTTTTACCTTTTAGGCTCAGTACCAGCTGTTTGCGCTGGGGTTCAGGAACTATGGGGACGGGCAGCTCCCGAAAGAAGAGTTTGAGGAGCGAGGCAACAGTGGGGACATCTCCCTCATGCTCCAGGTCCACCCTTTCTCCGTGGTCCCACCGCTGCCTCAGCTGCCTCGTCCGCACCACTGACCCACACAAGCGGAATAAACCTCTGTGATGCAATCCTATGATAAGGAAACACATTCAGTCAGAACTCATGTAGGTGATGTTTCAGTCTTCTGTTGCACTGGGAAAGAACTTAAAAATTAAGGGAGAAGGAAACAGCAAAATGTAGATTGAAAAATCATAAAACGAAGGCAGGGGAGTCAGAAAACAAGAGTAGCGTGTCTTAATTACCATTCGTTTCCAGGAACTCCACCATGTCTCGTAACACAAGGGGTATTCCACAGACCATCTGGCCATCCTCTCTCAGTATTTCCAAGGCAACACCAAACACACATCTGGGTGCCAGGTGAGGCTCTGAAAGCAGGGTGGCTGCAGTGGGCTCTGGGCTCACCTTAGCACTGGGCCTCAGGATTCTGACTGAAGATGGGTCGTTCTACATATGGATTTAGACAGAGACATCCATGACCACAGGTATATACTGATTATCTGAGGTTCCTTAGCACCAGCAACCCGTTGTAATGACCCCTGGGATCCCCCTGGGGATTTCCCTGGTGTTGGCCTGTGTTCCTATATGCTTTGCAGGTGGTTGATTGGTGCCATCTGGAGCACCTGTGGCACTTGCTAACAAGTTTCACAGGATGTGGCTCCAAAGTAATCCACACTGGGCTATGTGGTCTGAATTTATGTTTTGTTTTGCATCAGACAACACCACATCATACCTCACATCAGTGACTTGCTAGTTTTGTAAATATTTAGTAAATATCAAGCCATTTTGTAAATATTTAATTTCACTTTGTTATTTGGATGAATAAAATTATTTTAGTAAGACAGATAACCCAGGTGATAACACCCATGTTATCGTCTAAGCACCGCTTGACAATAATAAAAAAAGAAGAAAAAAAAAGATCTGTCAGATACACAACACATCCGGGGATTACAGTACATTTCAGTACTAATCCATATATGGCTAACGGTAAATTATGGGCCTATAAACTGCATATTTCCATGTTCCAACAACTGTTTGCTGTATTTTTATTTTTTTTTGTGGAGTTTCTTGATTAAAAAACCATAAATAGTAATTCCTATCTGCAGCTTAACTTACACAGAGCGACACCGAAGCGCTTGCTCCCATTTTTCAGCTCAGCGGACCGGGACAGCTCTCCATTTTTTGAAGTGTAGACACATTTTTCTCTCCTCGACATGATGCTCCACTCGCTGAAACTATCGGGACGTCCGACGTACGACGAATTATTGTTGCCATCGTCCTCACATCCCTCGAGTTAGGACTTTCAACAAGTGGAAATACTGCAATTAAAATGGAGTAAGTTAGCTTACCTCACACCGGAACGTTAGCCCCCCGGAAAATTGTTTATGTTGCTAGGTCACGTGACACAAGTGTAACCATGACGACCTCGTGGTAGGGTTGCTAGGAGAAGTACTAGCAGTGATACAGGATGCTTGAGCTGAGTTTAGATATCTAACATGGAAACTATTCAGATTCCGATTTCTCCCCAGGCAGCAATCTGAAAATTTCCTGACAAGGAGCTGAACTAAAAATTAATACTGCCTGGACTGAGCTGCCTGGCTAAAAACACCTTTCCCCATGTACAGTACAGTCTATATAAGTACAATAGAAATGTGTTGACTTGTCCACACCATTAAAGTGCATTAAAGTAGCAAGTGCAATGTCACATTATTTGCATATGCAGTGTTGTACAGGACAATATGTGCCATACAGAACTGACTGAGCAGCATAAAAAGTGGTTTAAATTTTCAAACGTCATAACAAAAAAGCTACAAACTTAAATTTAATCCAAACATCTTTTTATTGGCACTTTTTAAATAAAATCATAAAACAATAATTCAGACATAAATATTGTAATACTGGAATAAAAAATACAAGTGGCTACTAAAACATACAGTCTCTTCTTTACAAACTGTATCTCATCTGCACCCTGTAAATATCCTCTAACAAATATAAAAAAGCAAACATTAATGTCCCAGATTTACTCTTACACCTGAAACTGGAACTGTCAAAGACATTTGTAGTGGTCTGTTTAACAACATTCAAGTGATTCTAAAAGCCTATTGCAATGTATTTATTACAATTATGATTACAATAATAAAATTAAACAAAAGCCATTTTTTGCAGCCCTATGGCTGGTTTTTGTGCATATAAAAAAATCACTAGCACATAGGACTTTACAAACTAGTGCTAATAAAAAAATTTATCAAACGATCCACACACACAAACCTGTGCACGTGCCAACATGCGTGTGTAGACACATACACACGCATATAACATACATATATAAACATACACAAAACATGATGGAAAAAGACCAGTCTGGTCAAAATGAATACCAACAAAGGTCATGATAATCATACCACAAAGAGAATCAACATGCTGTGAAAGGTGGGAATACAGTAGGATCTTCTCATTGTTTTTACATGTTTTTGAATCCGCATAACTTGATCCAAAAACAGGAGGTATGTGAAACTCAAGCCATTTTACAAACGAGTATAAACAGAGTCAATGCACTTGAAAACAAACCCTATCTAGAAAGCAAGGCTTTTGTATTGTTCCAACAGGCATTACGTGTTGACAGGCATTGACTATGAGATTATGGATGCTTTGGTACGATACAGAATGGTGTAATTAAGGTACACATGAAAATAAAAATGTGTTACTTAACTTCTGATTATCAAAAAAAAAAAGGCGCCTTCCTTCATGTCGATCCCTGTTTTCACTGTTGCTGTACAAGGGTGACTAAATGTGCAGAGTGATTTCAAATGTAGTTATTGTGTTACATTTTACATATGTTGTTTTTCCCAGTGTTATGGACGGCACCATTTCATCTTCAGAGCTACAATGAAGTGAATAAACATAAC